>OY740786.1:11079038-11364004 GCA_963514005.1 Raja brachyura | reverse complement strand
CCTTGTTCTGGAGTTCCCCAACATCGGGAACAATCTTCCTGCATCTAGCCTGTCCAACCCCTTAAGAATTTTGTAAGCCTCTATAAGAACCCCCCCTTAATTTCCTAAATTCCAGGGAGTCTATCCAGTCTTTCTTCATATGGAAGTCCTGCCAACCCAGGAATCAGTCTTGTGAACCTTCTCTGTACTCCCTCTATGGCAAGAATGTCTTTCCTCAGAGATTCCTCAGATGTCCCACTTAGGAAACCTGAACGGAAACCTCTGGAGACTTTGTGCCCCACCCAAGGTTTCCGTGCGGTTCCCGGAGGTTTTTTCAGTCTCCCTAATGGTCGAAAGTGGTCTCCGCTTCTTCTATAGAACATAGAAGAATGTGGAGTGACAAAAATCTCTGGGAACCTTCGGGAACTGCACGGAAACCTTCAGTGGGGCGCAAAGTCTCCGGAGGTTTCCGTTCAGGTTTCCTAAGCGGGACAGGGGCATAACCAGCCAAGTTACTCCAGCACCCTGTGTCTGTTTCTGGAGAACATGGTTATGTAATGTTTCTGGTCAGGACACTTCTGTACACTAGTCCATTCCCACCCCAGATGCTGCCCTGACCTGCTGAGATCCTCCAGGACTTTGTATTTTGCTCATGATTCTAGCATCTGAACGAATGATTAGGTTTATTAGCCAAGTATGTACACATACAAGGAATTTGCCTTGGTGCTCCGCTCGCAAGTAACAACATGACATACGGTAAATAATTAAGAATAAAACAGAAAACATTAAAACATTAAGAATAAAACATTATATTTTAAACATACGAATGAAATAAAATACCAGAGCAAAAGGAGGCTACAGACTTTTGGTTAATGAGTAGAGCTGCTGCTCGTGGAAAATAGCTGTTTTTATGTCTGGCGGTGGCGGCTTTGACTGTCCGGAGTCGCCTTCCAGAGGGAAGTGATTCAAAGTGTTTGTGGCCAGGGTGAGAGGGATCAGAGATGATCTTACCCACTCGCTTCCTGGCCCTTGCAGTGTACAGTTCGTCAATGGGGGGAAGGTTACAGCCAATAACCTTCTCAGCTGATTGGACGATTCGCTGCAGCCTCCGGATGTTGTGCTTGGTGGCTGAGCCAAACCAGACCATGATGGAGATGGTGAGGACAGACTCTATGAGGGCCGCATAGAATTGGACCATCATTGCCTGTGGCAGATTGTGTTTCCTCAGCTGCTGCAGGAAGTACATCCTCTGTTGGGCCTTTTTGACTGTGGAGTCGATTGTGCCCCACCCCATTTTGGGTCCTTAAGTTCCAAGGAACTTAACAGACTCCACAGATGTGACTGTGGTGTGTTGATGTTAAGTGGAGGAGGGGGGGGGGGGAGCTCTCCTAAAGTCTACTATCAATTACACTGTCTTAAGAGCATTGAGCTCCAGGTTGTTACAAAGGTACCAGGATGCCAGCTGTGTCACTTCCTGTCTAATGGCAGATTCCTCCCCATCCTGGATCAGTCGAATCAGGGTTGTGTCGTCCGCAAACTTGAGAAGCTTGACAGAGGTGTCTGTGGAGATGCAGTCGTTGGTGTAGAGAGAGTAGAGGAGAGGGGGGAGTACACAGCCTTGCGGTGCTCCTATGCTGTGTGTTTGCGGGTCCGAGATGTGCTTTCCCAGCCTCACATGCTGCTTCCTGTCTGTCAGGAAGTTGGTAATCCACTGACAGAGGGGTTCAGGCATAGTCAACTCGGAAAGTTTGGAGTGTAGTAGGTCTGGCACAACAGTGAGCTAAAATACACAAACAAAATGCTTGCGGAGGTCCCCTAGGTGCAGAAGGATGAAGTGCAGGCCTAGGTTGACTGCATCATCCACAGATCTATTTGTCCGATATGCAAACTGCAGTGGGTTTATGATATTTTTCAGCCGGGCCAGCACAAGCCTTTCAAGGGTCTTCATGACTACAGAGGTCAGTGCGACAGGCCTGTAGTCATCAAGACTAGTAATCCTTGCCTTTTTGGGTACAGAGACAATAGTGAAGACTTTGAAGCAGGCAGGGACAGCACAGGTTTGCAGGGAATGGTTGAAAATGTCTGTGTAGACCGGTGCCAGTTGTTCGGCATGGAGCTTGAGGGTAGAGGGGGAAACATTGTCCGGTCCTGGAGATCAAACAGGAAATTAGAAGTGCGCGCAACAAGGGTAACACGGTTATAATGGGTGACTTCAATCTGCATATAGATTGGGTGAATCAAATTGGCAGGGGTGCCGAGGAAGACGATTTCTTGGAATGTATGCGGGATAGTTTTCTAAACCAGCATGTGGAGGAACCAACGAGAGAGCAGGCTATTCTAGACTGGGTATTGAGTAATGAGGATGGGTTAGTTAGCAGTCTTGTTGTGCGTGGCCCCTTGGGCAAGAGTGACCATAATATGGTTGAGTTCTTCATTAGGATGGAGAGTGACATAATGAAGTCAGAAACAAGGGTTCTGAACTTAAACAAAGGTAACTTTGAAGGTATGAGCCATGAATTGGCCAAGATAGACTGGAAGGTGAGTCTTAAAGGGTTGACAGTGGAAGTGCAATGGAAGGTATTTAAAGACTGCATGGATGAAGTACAAATATTGTTCATACCAGTTTGGCAAAAGAATAAATCAGGGAAGGTGGTGCATCCGTGGATAACGAGGAAAATCAGGGATAGTATAAAAACTAAAGATGAGGCATACAAATTGGCCAAAAAAAGCAGCCTACCAGAGGACTGGGAGAAATTCAGAATCCAGCAAAGGAGGACAAAGGGCTTAATTAGGAAAGGGATAATAGATTACGAAAGGAAACTGGCAGGGAACATAAAAACTGACTGCAAAAGTTTTTATAGATATGTGAAGAGAAAGAGACTAGTTAGAACAAATGTTGGTCCCTTGCAGTCAGAAGCAGGTGAATTGATCATGGGGAACAAGGACATGGCAGACATATTGAATAACTACTTTGGTTCTGTCTTCACTAAGGAAGACATAAATAATCTGCCGGAAATAGCAGTGGACCGGAGGTCAAATAAGATGGCGGAACTGAGTGAAATCCAGGTTAGCCGGGAAGTGGTGTTGGGTAAATTGAACGGATTAAAGGCCGATAAATCCCCAGGGCCAGATGGTCTGCATCCCAGGGTGCTCAAGGAGGTAGCCACGGAAATAGTGGATGCATTAGTGATAATTTTTCAAAACTCCTTAGATTCTGGAGTAGTTCCTGAGGATTGGAGGATAGCTAATGTAACCCCACTTTTAAAAAAAGGAGGGAGAGAGAAAGCGGGGAATTACAGACCAGTTAGTCTAACATCGGTAGTGGGGAAACTGCTAGAGTCAGTTATTAAAGATGGGATAGCAGCGCATTTGGAAAGTGGTAAAATCATTGGACAAAGTCAGCATGGATTTACAAAAGGTAAATCATGTCTGACGAATCTTATAGAATTTTTCGAGGATGTAACTAGCAGAGTGGATAAGTGAACCAGTGGATGTGTTATATCTGGACTTTCAGAAGGCTTTCGACAAGGTCCCACATAAGAGATTAGTATATAAACTTAAAGCACACGGTATTGGTGGTTCAATATTGATGTGGACAGAGAACTGGCTGGCAAACAGGAAGCAAAGGGTAGGAGTAAACGGGTCCTTTTCAGAATGGCAGGCAGTGAGTAGTGGGGTACCGCAAGGCTCAGTGCTGGGACCCCAGCTATTTACAATATACATTAATGATTTGGACGAGGGAATTGAATGCCACATCTCCAAATTTGCAGATGACACCAAGCTGGGGGGTATAGTTAGGTGTGAGGAGGATGCTAGGAGTCTGCACGGTGATTTGGATAGGCTGAGTGAATGGGCAGATGCATGGTAGATGCAGTATAATGTGGATAAGTGTGAGGTTATCCACTTTGGTGGCAAAAACATGAGGGTAGACTATTATCTGAATGGTGGCAGATTATGAAAAGGGGAGATGCAACGAGACCTGGGTGTCATGGTACACCAGTCATTGAAAGTAGGCATGCAGGTGCAGCAGGCAATGAAGAAAGCAAATGGTATGTTAGCATTCATAGCGAAAGGATTTGAGTATCGGAGCAGGGAGGTTCTACTGCAGTTGTACAGGGTTTTGGTGAGACCACACCTGGAGTATTGCGTACAGTTTTGGTCTCCAAATCTGAGGAAAGACATTCTTGCCATAGAGGGGGTTCAGAGAAGGTTCACCAGACTGAATCCTGGGATGTCGGGACTTTCATATGAAGAAAGACTGGATAGACTCGGCTTGTACTCACTGGAATTTAGAAGATTGAGGGGGGATCTTATAGAAGCTTACAAAATTCTTAAGGGGTTGGATAGGCTAGATGCAGGAAGATTGTTCCCGATGTTGGGGGAGTCCAGAACAAGGGGTCACAGTCTAAGGATAAGGGGGAATTCCTTTAGGACCGAGATGAGGAACACATTCTTTACACAGAGAGTGGTGAGTCTCCGGAATTCTCTGCCACAGAAGGTCGTTGAGGCCAGTTCATTGGCTATATTCAAGAGGGCGTTGGATGTGGCTCTTGTGGCTAAAGGGATCAGGGGGTATGGAGAGAAGGCGGACACCGACTCAGGTACTGAGTTGGATGATCAGCCATGATCATATTGAATGGCGGTGCAGGCTCGAAGGGCCGAATGGCCTACTCCTGCACCTATTTTTCTATGTTTCTATGTTTCTATCTGCAGTCTCTTGCATTCCATGTCACTGCTCTTTTCCTTACCTTGAGATCAACTGGTTGACACAATCTACGTTCTTCAGACCTCCAGCTCCAAAATAGTATCCACTTTCTGTTTCATCTTCAGAGAGTAAACTCTGCTCTCTCTATTTTGTGATGGCACGGTGGCGCAGTGGTAGAGTTGCTGCCTTACAGCACCAGAGACCCAAGTTCGATCCTGGCGGCGGGTACTTGTCAGTAGGAGTTTGTACGTTCACCCCGTGACCTGCGTGGGTTTTCTCTGAGAACTTTGGTTTCCTCCCACACTCCAAAGACGTACAGGTTTGTTGGATAATTGGTTTGGTATAAATGTAAAGAAATTGACCCTAGTGTAGGATAGTGTTAATGGGCGTGGATCAGACTCGATGGGCTGAAGGGCCTGTTTCCACGCTGTCTCTCTAAACTAAACTAAACTAAAGTATAGTTTATATAAGTATGTAAGTATATAAAGAGTTGAGTATAGGAGCAAAGATGTCCTTCTGCAGTTGTACAGGGCCCTAGTGAGACCACACCTGGAGTATTGTGTGCAGTTTTGGTTCCCTAATATGAGGAAGGACATTCTTGCTATTGAGGGAGTGCAGCGTAGGTTTACAAGATTAATTCCCGGAATTGCGGGACTGTCATATGCGGAGAGAATGGAGGGGCTGGGCTTGTACACTCTGGAGTTTAGAAGGATGAGAGGGGATCTTATTGAATCGTATAAGATTATTAAGGGTTTGGACATGCTAGAGGCAGGAAACATGTTCCTGATGTTGGGGGAGTCCAGAACTAGGGGTCACAGTTTAAGAATAAGGGCTAAGCCATTTATAACGGAGACGTGAAAACATTTTTTCTCACAGATAGTTGTGAGTCTGTGGAATGCTCTGCCTCAGAGGCCAGTGGAGGCCAACTCTTTGGATACTTTCATGAAAGAGCTAGATCGGGCTCTTAAAGATAGCGGAGTCAGGGGATATGGGGAGAAGGCAGGAATGGGAAGGTACTGATTGCAGATGATCAGCCATGATTACATTGAATGACGGTGCTGGCTCGAAGGGCTGAACGTCCTACTCCTGCACCTATTATCTATTGTTTATAAACTAAGCTAAACTAAACTAAACTAAACTATATTGGTTTTACCAAACCGTGAGGTGCAAGCAATGACTTAGGAATATGAATGAGGACAATGTTGGTTTAAGCATCGTATCCACAGTATTCAATTTAATGGGGCTTTATTTGCCACTTATGCAAATGCACAGTGAAATTCGTTTTGCATATATTACACATGTGGGCGCTGCCATTATTGGCGTCATTATTCATAGTCCAAAGTCTGGTCAGCCCGTGCGAACGATGTACTGGAGCAGTTCCCGCGAACCAACGTTCCTCTCCTCGCCTGGCCATCTTTGTATCTTCTGCAGCCTACCATGAAGGCGCTGGAGGCATTACCCCAGTTCACCCTCCTACTGGGCCACTCCTAGCGCCCGACATCTCCAGCTCCCTCCTGGTTACACCGACCGCCGACCCTTCTAGGCGAGCCCCACTGCCATTCAGATACTGGTAAATATGGTCTTTGATTATTATCAATATTGGTGACCAGAAAACTATCAGAGATGCCTAGTTCTTCAGTTTCCACCTCTGTTTCCCCAAAGGGGCCATGCTCACTGTGATAGGTCCCGGGGAGATTTGGGGTGGCGGTAGAGGGGGGAGGAGGTTGGGGGGGGTGGGAGAGAGAGAGAGGGCGGTGAGAGAGAAGGGGGGAGAGAGGTGGAGAGAGATTAGAGGGACTGACTATCGATCACCTGTTCACATTAGTTCTCTGCCGAAACAAAGGACTGCAGATGCTGGATAAAACACAAAAGGGCACAAAGTGCTGGAGTAACACAACGGTTCAGGCAGAATCTCTGGAGAACATGGGTAGGTGATGTTTAAGAAGGGGCTCAACCTTAAGCATCACCTATCCATGTTCTCCAGAGATGCCAAATGAACTGCTGAGCTACTCCAGCACTTTGTGTCTTTTTGCACACTACTTCTGTGCATTTCCACTTTCTTGTCCACTTCCTACACATTCGGGACAATTTTTCAGGGGCCAATTAATCTACAACCCTGCAAGTTGATGGGATGTTTATAAGTTCATGTTCTTGGAGCAGAATTAGGCCATTCGGCCCATCAAGTCCACTCCGCCATTCAATCATGGCTGACCTACCTTTCCTCTCAACCCCATTCTCCTGCCTTCTCCCCATAACCCCTCATACCCTTACTAATCTAGAACCTACCAATCCCTGCCTTGAAAATATCCATTGACGGCCTCCTCAGCTGTCTGTGGCAATGAATTCCACAGATTTGCCACCCTCTGACTAAACTCTCCGACCAGAAAAGACCATGCAGTCATGGGGAGAACATGCAAACTCCACACAGACAGCACCCGAAGTCAGGATTGAAGCTGGATCTCTGGCGCTGTGAGGGAGTAGCTCTAACAGTTGTATCACTCTGCCGCCCTGTGTTTTGTGTTCACACGACTGATACTGGAAGAATTTCAGCGTCTGCTGAAAAAAAACCCTTTCCTATTTCAGTTAAGTTTAGTTTAGAGATATTGCGTGGAAACAGGCACTTCGGTCCACCGAGTCCTCACCGATCAACAATCCCCTTACACTAACACTATCCTGTGCACACCAGGGATGATTTACAATTATACCAAGCCAATTAGCCCATAAATCTGTGCTGCTTTGGAGCGTGGGAGGAAATCGGAGATCCCGGAGAAAACCCACGCAGGTCGCGGGGAAAACCTCCAAACTCCATGCAGACAGCACCCGTAGTTGGGATCGAACCAAGGCTGCCGTGTGCTGCCCTATTGCCGACCAAGTGGCGTGGAGAGAAAACTGCTGCACAAAGACAGCAGAAACGGAATTATGTGCAGCAAATGCAAAAGACATACGATCTGGCTAATACAGTCTCCTCACACTTCATTATTGCAAACTAACAAGGCAGAGTTACTTTAGCATCAGGATTTCTTCTTATTAGGTGTGAGATCCTGACGCGATGATACTGAGATCTCCTTGGGGGCTGCCGAAATGCGAGTGTCCTTTATAAGGCCCATTCCCGCTTCAGTCGCTGTCGTTCAGAGGCCTGCTTTTACAATGTGGGAGCTTCAACGCACGTCCAAACCCGTTTAACTTTTTGAACAAAAATAAAAAATACTTTCATTGCGAGAAATACTTCCAATATGATAGCAGAGAAAAGAGAATTTATATGCAGTCTGCAGTCCAACCCTGTTTGGTGACCCACTCATCAATGTTTAAAATGGAAAAAAAACCCTATGTCTATAACTTGAGGGCAGACAGAGAATCTTTAATTTAAATGGGACCCCGGCTAATTAGTATTGTGGGAGTAGTTGTCAGTTTTGGATCTGCTTCCTAGCCAGAGAATCAATTGAAAACCCAGCCGTGATGAGTTCTTCCCAACCTGATGTCTGAAGGCTAAGATGCTCGTTCATTAAGTTTACATCTCGCCTAATGTTTCAGACAAGTGACATATATAGATCTGATTGCTGGATGAGGGTATAGCTCTCCCGAAAGGGGAATCTTTTATTTAACAGAATTGCTGTAATTATTAATTTCAATAAGACTTAAGCTTACAGCGGAAGTGATAGCCAAAAGCCCTTAAAATTCCATGTTTGCCTCACAGTTCGCACTTGCTTCCAACTGCAAATCCTCCCCGTCCTGACAGCAGCCCCTATCCCATCTGTACAGAAGACTGGTTTTATCACAAAGTTATTTTTTTTTGTCCCAAACTCCGTTAATTACTTTCTGCATGCATTATTTTTAGTTTAGTTTAGTTCAGCGGAAACAGGCCCTTCGGCCCACCGAGTCTGCACTGACCAGCGATCCCCGCATGTTAACACTACCCTACACACACGAGGGAATTCACGCCAAGCCCATTAACCTACAAATCTCTACGTCTCTTGGAACGTTGAAGGAAACCAGAGCAACCAGAGAAAATCCACGCAGGTCACGAGGAGAATGCACAAACTCCGTACAGACTGCACCCATAGTCCGGATTGAACCCGGGTCTCTGGCGCTCTACCGCTGCGCTACCATGCTGCCCGATAAGATTTGAGAAAAGCTTTTCACTGTACCTTGGTTTGGTACACGTGACAATAAACCAAACTCAAGGGTCCCGACCCGAAACGTTACCCATAAACGTGAAATTGTAAATTGTCCCTAGTGTGCGTAGGATAATGTAAATGCGCGGGGGATCGCTGGTCGGCATGAACTCGGTGGGCCGAAGGTCCTGTTGCCGCCCTGTATCTTTAAAATAAACTAAAAGAAAGTGCTCTGTTTCAAAATGTAGTTACCAATAAGCTTGAGTTCGGCAAGACATGTCGGCTGAAAACCCTGCAATTTTAAACACTTTGTACTTTGTCTCCTGAGTTTGCTGAAGTAAGTGAGCCCTTGAAAAAACTTAAAAGCAAGGAACGCTGCGGTTCTCAGGTGCACCAAGGTCGGGCTTATACTGTGGGATCAGACCAGTCAAGAGCAGGATGCTGGTCCCAAAGTTCAATTCTTCTGAGCCTGGGTCCAAATGGACTTCCAGCCATCGGAAAGGAATGGGAGACTGAACATCCATGATAGTCATCGTCCTAATTCCCAAGATAGACACAAAAAGATGAAAAAACTCAACGGGTCAAACAACATCTTGGGAGAAAAGGAATGGGTGATGTTTCGGGTCGAGACCCATCTTCAACCTCTTCCTTATCTCCAGAGATGCGGTCTGGCCCGCTGAGTCACTCCAGCTTTTTTGTGTCTATCTTCGGTTTAAACCAGCAACTGCAGTTCCTTCATACTCCTAATTCCCAACCTTGGATTCAGTTTTGCTTGCCCTGATCTGAAACCAACCCTCCCCTAACCGCTAGGATAATCGAGATGGCCAACTTTTTCACACAAAGGCTGGTGGGTGTATCGAACAAGCTGTCAGAGGAGGTAGTTGAGTTAGGGACGTTTAAGATGCAACGTTTAAGAAGCAATTAGGCAGGTACATACGTGGATAGGAACGGTTTAGAGGGATATGGGCCAAAAGTAAGCAAATGTGACCAGTGTAGATGGGACATGTTGATTGCCGTGGGCAAGTTGGGCTGAAGGGCCTGTTTCCATGCTGTCTGACTCTATGACTGACTCTGCTCTTCTTCCTTTTCCCTCCTCCATTGAAATGTCCAGTTAAGTCGGAGAGAGTCCCCAAGTCAAATCATTCACCAAACACTTGTTGTGAGTGCAGCGTTGATCCATCTCAGAAATATTGGTAATCTTAACTGCATCTGTATTCAGAAGGAGTTTATGAGAAGGCTGTCCAGTAGTCTGTTAACAGGAGGGATGAAATTACTCCTGATTCTGGTGGTATTTTAGTTTTGTTTTAAGTAAGTAAGTAAGTTTATTGGCCAAGTATTCACATACAAGGAATTTACCTTGGTGCTCCGCCCACAAGTAACAACATGACATACAGTGACAGTTACGAATGACTCAGAAAATACTAAACATTAATAATAATAAGACATTAATGATAAAACGCCATTGATCAAGCATGTGAACCAACAAAATAACAGATCAAAGGGAGGCTACAGATTTTTGGCTGTCGAGTAGAGCAACTACTCGTGGATAAAAACTGTTTTTATGTCTGGCTGTGGCAGCTTTGACAATCCGGAGTCGCCTTCCAGAGGGAAGTGATTCAAATAATTTGTGGCCAGGGTGAGAGGGCTAGAGAAAAGGACCAGCACCTCATAATTAGCTTGGGTAGCTTACAACCAAGCGGTATGAACGCTGAATTCTCAAACTTTAGGTAACTTCTACAAACACTCCCTTCCCTTCTCCCCCCTTCCTCCATGAAAAATCGGTTAACCAGTTCCGCAGTTCGCAATACTGAATCCCTCTTGTGATCCCACCGTCCCTAGCTAACCATCATCTGTTGGAACCATCTTGCTTGGATAGGGTGAACGTGGAGAGGATGTTTCCGCGAGTGGGAAAGTCTAGGACCAGAGGTCATAGCCTCAGAATAAAAGGACGTTCCTTTAGGAAGGAGTTGACGAGAAATGTCTTTAGTCAGAGGGTGGTGAATCTGTGGAATTCATTGTCACAGGTGGCTGTGGAGGCCGAGTCATTAGGTATTTTTAAGGCAGAGATAACTAGATTCTTGCCTAGTACGGGTGGCAAGGGTTATGGGGAGAAGGCTGGAGAATGGATTTACAAGGGGAAGATAAATCAGCCATGATTGAATGGCAGACTTAATGGGCCGAATGGCCTAATTCTGCTCCCATCACATGAATTTATGAACTTATGCCTGATGTCATCTGTTGCTGACCCTGATTTATCCTGGCCTTTTCCTGCTTCCAGTTCCTCACCCCCTACAATTAGTCTGAAGAAAGGTCCCAGTCAAGATGTCATCTATCTATTTTCTCCAGAGATGCTGCCTGACCCACTGAATTATTCCAGCATTTTGTGTTCATCAATGTTTATGTCATTGGGTTGCAAGCTACCCAAGTGGTGGCGGATGGCGGACCGTAAGGACGGCACAGTTGCACAACGGTGGAGTTGCTGTTGCACACAGCCAGAGACCCGGGCTCCATGATGACTATGGGTGCTGTCTGTGTGGAGTTTGCACGCTCTCCTTGGGTCCTGCCTGGGCTTCCTCTGGGTGCTCTGGTTCCCTTCCACATTCCAAGAGTTGTAGAGGTTTGGAGGTCGATTGGCTTTGGTAAGTTGTAGAGTTATCCTCAGTGTGTGTAGGTTAGTGTACAGGGTGATCGCCGGCCGGCACGGACTTTGTGGGCAGAAGGGCCTGTTTCCATGCTGTATCTCTAAATGTCTAAAGTGGAATATGAGGTGTTTTCTACCAGACTGTGTATAGCCCCACACTGACAGTGGAAGAGGCCAGGGACAGACAGACCCATATGGGAATGGGAAGGAGAATTGAGGTGACTTGCAATCAGGATCTCCAGTTGGCTGTGTTGGACGGAGCACGAATGTTCGGCAAAGCGGCCACCTGGCCTACAGTTGGTCTCACCAAGATTTTCCAGATCTTGGCATCATTGCCATTCATGCATTCCGACTACTTCAGGAGCCAAATTAGAGATGGTTTTACGCGACATCCCAATCTCACCTCATATCGTGTCCTCACAGCTGGCTTCATCACTGCCATCAGCTTGGGAGAAGCTTGACACAGAATCTACAATACGACACGATAGAACTTTATTTATCCCAGAAGGGAAATTGATCTGCCAACAGTCATAAAACACAAGGTACAGCACATTACATGAAATTAAAGTGGCAAGTGGAAATGATTTGGGATGCACAAAGATTTGGGGAGTGGGGGTTGGGGGGGAGCCAGTCTACCCCACGACTGAAGGGGGAGGAGTTGTACAGATTGAGAGCCAGATTGAAAAAAGATCTCCTGTGGCGTTCTGCACTGCATCTTGGTGGAACCAGTCTGTTACTGAAGGTGCTCCTCAGGTTGACCAGTGTGTCATGGGTGTTGGGGTTTGGGGGCGGGGGGGGGGGGGGGGGGGGGGGTTGGGGTGAGCTGTATTGTCGAATATGTTCCCCTCCAAGACCACCCCCCTATGAATCCAACTCCGCCCCCAGGACAGAGCCAGCCTTCCCGATGGGTTTCTTAATCCATTTGGCGTCCGCGGCCTTCAACCTGCTGCCCCAGCACACTGCAGCGAAGAAGATGTCACTGACTACCACCGATGGTAGAACATCTCCAATGTATAAGGGCGCCACCCATCCAATTCTACAGCAGATCCACACCATAATCGAAAGAAAACGGTGGCGCAGCGGTATAGTTGCTGCCTTACAGTGCCAGAGAGCCGGGTTCCATCATGACTCCCGGTGCTCATCTGTACGGAGTTTTGCACGTTCTCCTCGTGACCTGTGTGGGTTTTCTCCAGGATCTCTGGTTTCCTCCCACACTCCAAAGACGTCCAGGTTTGTAGGTTAATTGGCTTTGTATAGTTGTAAATGTGTTTCGGATAGTGTTAATGTGTGGAGATTGCTGGTCGGCGCAGACTCGATGGGCCAAAGGGCCTGTCTCCATGCTGTATCTCTAAACCAAACTCAGCTAAAAACCTGTCTGTTCTCAGTTCTCTGAACTGTCAGAGAATCACCATCCGGATTTAGGCTAAAACTCTTCGATTAAAGAGGATTGAATTTTCACAAAATGGGCACATTTTTGAATGAGGATTTTTTCTCTTCTGGATTTGTCTGGCTGTTGGATCTCGAGCATTTACCAGAGATGAGTGTGCAGTTACGGGCCTCATGGGCAGTGATTAATGGCTTGACTGAGACTGCACAGTGGCTCAACTGAGTGCTGCATAGGCTGCCTCACAGCGTTAGAGACCAGGGTTCGATCCTGACCTTGGTTGCTGTCTGCATGGAGTTTGCACGTTCTCCCTGTGACCGAGTGGGTTTCACTCCGGGTTGCTCCGCTTTCCACTCACATCCTAAAATGCCTTCTTAAAATTGCCCCTAACGTGCAGGGAGTGAATTAGAAAGCGAGATTACATAGGACTAGTGTTAACAGGTGATTAATTGTCAGCATAGACTCAGTGGGCCGATGGGTCTGTTTTCATGCTCTATCTTGAAACTAAACTAAACATAAAATGCTTGTAGATCTATCCTTGTTTCAGCAAATAGCCATGGACAGCCTAACTCAGGATCAATTAAGTGGCAAAAGGATTATTTGTAGAATTCAAGAAAAAAGAGCACAGATCCGCAGCAAAAGCATGCTGGCAAATATGTTCATAAGTTGGAGGAGCAGAATCAGGCCATTCGGCCCATCAAGTGTACTCCTCCATTCAATCATGGTTGATCTATCCCTCCCTCTCAATTCCATTCTCCTGCCTTCTTCCCATAACCTGACACCTTATGATGCATACATCAGATGACTGTTTCAAGTGTATCTATGTTTGTTGTATCTGTCCCTATTTAAATAAACCTTAACAACAACTCACACTAATCAAAAATCTGTCAATCTCCGCCTTAAAAGTTTCTATTGATTTGGCCTCCACCACCATCTGTGGTAATGAATTCCACAGATTCACTACCCTCTGATTAAAGAAATTCCTCCTCATCTCCTTTTGACAGGTGCGTCCTTTTATTCTGAGGCTGTGACCTCTGGTCCTCGACTCCCCCACTGGTGGAAACATCCTCTTCACACCCACTCTATCCAGGCCTTTCACTATTCGCTACATTTCAATGAGGGTGGCGCGGTGACGCAGCGGTAGAGTTGCTGCCTCACAGTGCCAGAGAGCAGGATTCTATCCTGACTACGGTTGCTGTCTATGTGGAGTTTGCACGTTCTCCCCGTGACCTGTGTGGGTTTTCTACGACATCTCTGGTCTCCTCCCACATTCCAAAAATGACGTACAGGTTTATTGGCTTGGTATAATTGTAAATCGTCCCTAGCATGTGTAGGGTAGCGTAAGTGTGCGGGGATCGCCGGTCGGCGCGGACTCGTTGGGCCAAAGGGCCCGTTTCCGCTCGCGGCATCTCTAAACCAAACTAAACCCCGCTCCCTCCCCCTCCCTCCCCTCATCCTCCTAAACTCCAGTGTTGTGCATGCGGGAACATTATCTAGAAACCTTTGTGTCTGATCCTGCAAAACGCAACAATAAAAACACATGTACACCTAACAGGGGCACAACATGTCACTTCTGAAAGAAATATTTGCAAGTCTATGTAGCAAATGTGACAAGAGGAATCTGCTTGCTGCTTACTTGGCACACTTCCAAAGAATTATCATGAACCATACAAAATTCGACTCCCTCAGTGCTACTCCCAGAAACGAGTCACACTGATTAGGAACTTGTCGATTCTGGGAGAATATGAAATAATTACTCAATTAGTGACTCAGTTTCTTGTTGGAGAGAAACATCCATACCTTTGGTCACTAGCATTTAGTTTTCAGTGTGAAACTTTCCCATTTCCTCTGCTCTGTGTTAAGCATGCGGCAATCAGAATTTCTGCAAGTTTTTACCCCCCCCCCCCCCCCAAAAGCTGCATTAGCATATTTTCCTTCACCAGGGTCTCTGTACCCTCGGTTCCTGTAATTATTATTCATTATTATTCATTAGGGCTGGCTTTAGCCTGATGCGGGGCTCACGTTGAATCAACTGAACTGTAAGGTTTTTTGATAAGGGAAGGATGCAGAGGTCAGGCTTGGTGTCTGTAATTAGGGCTTGCTTCGTCAGATGCCATTTCTACTCATCTGTAAACGGGGATCTGAGGAGAAAATACATATCACTCCTTCCGTAATGAAGCACGAAAAAAAACACAAAAAAAAAAACAGGCGGTGACCTTCAAGGAGAAAAAGGAGAGCCAAAAGAACTTTTTTGTGAACAAACACAAATGCCACCCAAATTATAAGGTGAAAAAAAAAATGAACACAAAAAACCTCTTAGAATGGCAAAGCAGATTTACACGCGCATCACATAAAGACATTAGAAGAGAAAATTCCCGCTGAAGTTTCCCTTATAAAGGATTATCATCAATTAAAATATTTATATACCACTTGCAAAAGCGAACGAGTGCCTTTTGGCTTCTGCTTTCGAGAGAATTTTACTTGAGAAAAAGTCTCAAAATACAACAAGAATCTGTTCGACATTTTGATGTCTCCAGCGTGAGCATTTTAACTGTGATTTATGACATAACTCTATATGTACGCTTGACAGCTTTCAGATTACTCCAAAGGCGGCGGAACTTTTAAGTGAGCTGGGCTATCTGGGAAAATCTATCAAGGGTCTATCCTGGGAGAACAAGGGAGATAGACTTTGCATGGAACCACTGTGCGGCAAGGCACTCATGCTGAGCACATTCTCCATTTGCTGACAGTTGCTTTCAGACTTCACTGTATTACCGAATATCAAGGAGCTCCCTGCAGATTACACATCTACCATGTTTTGACATTGACCTTAATACATAATTTAACCACAAAGCCTGAGAAGTGTGTAACAAGATGAGAAGAGACCTCAGAACCAGCAAACAGAGTGATGTTTAATCAGAAATCATATTTGTTCATGACTGCGGTGATATGGGCAGGAAAAAAAGGGGTTGAAGGACTCCAGACTGTTCTTTTTTTCTTATCCACACAGACACACATATATATATATAAATATATATATGCACATATATATATATATATATATATATATATATATATATATATATATATATATATATATATATATATATATATATATGCGTGTGTGCGTGTGTGTGTGTGTGAATAATAATATATACATTGTAAAGTGTTGCGGAGTCTGCATGTCAGGATGCAGCACCCCCTTGGTTAAAATCTCAGCGCTAATACGTGCTGAAGGAGTTCAAGTCATCCAGAGAGCATCCAGACACAAGATCTGCCAACACCACAATACAGCTGTTTGTCACAGTGCATTAAAGGGAGTAACAAGACTATCAGCCTCTTCCTTGCCCGCTGCGTGCCACGCTGTAATTCTGATATGATACGTAATCTGGGAATTAAGTTCCTTTGAGTATCTGTCATTCCAAAATAAAGTTCATCTTCCAGCTCGCTTCTTCCAGCTTAAGTGAGCTGTCATTGAGACCTGAAGCAATCTCCTTGTACAAAACAACCTCCTGTGGAAAGTGCGGGGGATTTGGTTAGGGCTAAATCAAGCTGTTTATGCTTTCGAAACAATTATATAATTTTAGTAACCAAAATTGGCTACATTTCCCTGCAGTTGCTGAATGATAGCATTAGATATGTTTTTAATATTTCAGATATGCATTTTAAAATTCTGATTTATAGTTCTTTAAAGATTAACATTGCTTCGGTAGTTAACTGCGTGAAAGTGGGAAAATGGTGGATCCATGAAATTTTAACAAGGAAGGAGAAGTAAAGTCACTAATCATGACCAGCCATCCCCGCACACTAACACTGTCCTGCACACACCAGGGTCAATTTACATTTACCCCAAGCCAATTAATCCACAAACCTATACGTCTTTGGAGTGTGGGAGGAAACCAAAGATCTCGGAGAAAACCCACGCAGGTCACGGGGTGAACGTACAAACTCCGTACAGACAAGCACCCGTAATCAGGATTGAACTTGTGTCCCTAGCGCTGTAAAGCAGCAGCTCTACCGCTGCGCCACCGTGCCACAGTAGACTTAGAGGTGGATGTCTAATTTTGTAGAATGCCCATTCTCTTTGAGGAATCCATAATGAATTAACACTTCATGAAAGAGAATCGCAAGGCATGAGTATCAGGTACATAGGCGTTTTTAAAAACAGGCATGGCTTTAATTGATCAATAGCCTAGAATGTAAGATAATACCCTGGAGGAAGCATTGTGAGGGTAGTTTTAGCACAGACATACTTAGGTTAAGGTTTAGGTTTAGGGTTTAGGTTTATGTTTTGCATGTAGGTTTAGCATTTATTATTGTTATTTGTACCGACGTACAGTAAAAAGCTTTCTTTTGAATGCTACCCAAATAGATCAGATACACACAGCACAATGGCACAGCGGTAGAGTTGCTGCCTCACAGCGCCAGGGACCCGGGTTTGATCCTGACCACGGGTGCTGTCGGTACAGAATTTGTACGTTCTCCCCGTGACCTGCGTGGATTTTCCCTGGAAACTGCGGTTTCCTCCCACACTCCAAAGATGCACAGGTTTGTAGGTTAAATAGCTTCGGAAA
This sequence comes from Raja brachyura, assembly GCA_963514005.1. The sequence goes on along the minus strand of OY740786.1, from coordinate 11,346,609 downwards.
AAGATTGTAGCGCTAATGTGCGGGGATCGCAGGTCGATGCGGACTTGGTGGGCCTGAGGGCCTGTTTCCACACTGTATCTCTAAACTAAACTAAACTAAACTAAACTAAACCAAACTAAACTAAATCTTTCCATTTTGGTCTGAACCCTATCACCCCACTTCTCTTTGCAACTTAAGACACATTTGTTTTCCTGCGTTGCCAGCTATGATGAACGACCCTTGACCTGAAACACTTACTTGGTTTCTCTCCACAGCTACGTACTTCTTCACATGCTGAGTGGTTCCAAAATGTACTGTTTTTTTGCATCATCTGCAGTTCTTTATTGCACATGGGGATTACAGTGAAATTGGGAATGTTTCGTTTATTATTGTCATGTGCATTGTGATCTGGTGAAAAGCTTGTCCTGTATTCTATCCAGTCAAATCATACTATATGTGAGTACAATTGATCCAGTAACGTAATAGTTTCAGTTCTACAGCACAGAAATTACCCATTAGACCCACTGCACCCATGACGACCATTTTACCTTCCTTCTCAAATCGTATTTGCCCACATTTGTTGTGGACTAAATGCCTCTTAAACATCGAACGTAGAACAGTACAGCACAGGAACAGGCCCCTTTGCCCACATTGTCTGTGCCGAACATGATGCCAAGTTAAATGTAGCAATTATATTAGATTCAGGCATCGAGTACAGCTGCTCTCTATTAAATCATTCCCTTCAAATCCCCTTGAAACCTACCAGATAATGTAAGGCCTAGAGAGAGTGGACATGGAGGGAATGTTTCCACTAGTGGGAGAGTCTAGGACCAGGGGGCACAGCCTCGGAATAAAAGGACGTACCTTGTGAATGAAGATGATGAGGAATTCCTTCAGCCAGAGGGTGGTGGATCTGTGGAATTCATTGCCACGGACGGCGGTGGAAGCCAAGTCATTGGGTATTTTTAAAGCGGAGATTGACAGGTTCTTGATTAGGAAGGGCGTCAAAGGATACGGGGAGAAGGCAGGAGATGGGGTTGAGAGGAAAATATAGATCAGCCACAATCAAATGGTGAAGCACACTCGATGGGCTGAATGGCCTAAATCCCCTGTCCCACTTTCATGACCTAATTGGTGACCTCTGTCGAGTTTGCCCTTGACTCATACTCGCAGCATGGTCGCCACGAGATCGTAGGAGGTCTTCGTAACTTTTCCTCATGCTCGTTAGTGGTCTCTGCGTACTTGTGGCCTCAAGTAGGTCGCGGCGTTTTTTCCAGCCTGATAAAAAATGTCCTCGAGTAAAAAAAAGGTCGTCATGCAAAAAATTTATACTTTTTACTAGTAGGTAGGTTGTAGTAGGCCGTGATGGTAGTCGTAGGTAAGTGTAGATAGTTGTGGGTAGTTGTTGGTCGGTAACTGGCCCAAGAAAAAAATGCAAACATGACCTCATTTATCATGTGATCATTTTCCACTCGTAGCTAGTCGTAGTTGGTCTTGGGTGTGGAAGACTGAGGTTGAGGGGGGTCCTAGGAGGTCGTAGACATAGTCGTAGGAGGTCTTTTACTTCGGCGAGTCAACACGAACTTGACATTTTTTTCATCTTGTCTAGGGTCTTCTAAACTCGTGGATTAGGTCGTCCAAGTGGGACACGCCCTTAATTCTGCACTTCTGTTTTATGGTCTAAAACTCTTTCCATTCACCTTAAATCTGGTTAACACCCCACTGTGGGAAATATGATTGTGAATACAGGACGTTTCCAACTTACGAACACCTGCGCTGACGTGAATGAGTTCCAATATAAACTGTTTATAAGTACCAGAAAATGAGGGATTTTAGCGTAAAATGTCAGGGTGCCTGACACTTGACTTTAATCTGGCCAATAATTCTGTCTCTAATAAAGATTTGGGATTAACGTAGTCTTCTATCTACATCTTGTTCAGACACTACTTTGTAGTTTTTAATTCTCCAACCATTACAGTGTACTTTGGGACGGAACTGCAGATGCTGGTTGAAACCGAAGATCGACACAAAATGTTGGAGCAACTCAACGGGACAGGCAGCCTCACTGGAGAGAAGGAATGGGTGACAATAGACAATAGGTACAGGGGTAGGCCATTCGGCCCTTCGAGTCAGCGTCGCCATTCACTGCGATCATGGATGATCATCCACATTCAGTACCCCATTCCTGCCTTATCCCCATGTTCCCTGACTCCACTATCTTTAAGAGCTCTATCTAACTCTCTCTCAGCCAGAAAATTGGACTCCACTGCCTTCTGAGGCGGAGAATTTCACAGATTCACAACTCTGGGTGAAAAAGTTTTTCCTCACCTCCGTTCTAAATGGCCAAACCCTTATTCTCAAACCGTGGCCCCTGGTTCTGGACTCCCCCAACATAGGGAACATGTTTCCTGCCTCTAGCGTGTCCAATCTCTGAATAATCTTATATGTTTCAATAAGATCCCCTCTCATCCTTCTAAATTCCAATGAATACAAGCCCAGTCACTCTATTCTTTCAACATATAATAGTCCCACCATCCTGGGAATTAACCTTGCGAACCTACGCTGCACTCCCTCAATAGCAAGCATGTCCTTCCGCAGATTTGGAGACCAAAATTGCACACAATGCCCCAGGTGTGGCCTCACTACGGCCCTCATGTACAACTGCAGAAGTACCTCTTTGCTCCTTTACTTAACTCCTCTTGTTATGAAGGTTAACATGCTATTTGCTTTCTTCACTGCCTGCTGCACCTGCATGCTTACTTTCACTGACTGATGAACAAGGACCCTTAGATCCCATTTTTACTTCCCCTTTTCCTAACTTGACATTTTGGGTCGAGACCCTTCTTCAGACTAGAGAAGGGTCTTGACCTGAAACACCGCCCTTTCCTTTTATCCATAGATGCAGCCTGTCCCGCTGAGTTACTCCAGCATATTTTTGTCTTTCTTCAGTGTACTGTGGGTAGACCTCAGCTCAACAACTCTGTCCTCCCTCTGCCCTCTTTTTCCACTGTGTCTGATCCCCAAGTTGAAATTTATTCCTCTCACGTCTTTTCCTGCTGACGAATTAATAGCATTCTAATATAATATAAATATTCTAATAAAATATAAAAGCGGATAAGTCTCCAGATCCAGACAGGATGTTCCCTAAGACATTGAGGGAAGTTATTGTAGAAATAGCAGGGGCTATGACAGAAATATTTCAGATGTTATTAGAAACGGGAATAGTGCTGGAGGATTGGCGCACTGCGCATGTTGTTCTATTGTTTAAAAAGGGTTCAAAGAATAAACCTAGCAATTATAGACCTGTTAGCTTGACGTCAGTGGTGGGCAAATTAATGGAAAGGATACTTAGAGATTATATATAAGCATCTGGATAAACAGGGTCTGATCAAGAACAGTCAACATGGATTTGTGCCTTGAAGGTCATGTTTGACAAACCTTCTTGAATTTTTTGAAGAGGTTACTAGGGAAATTGATGAGGGTAAAGCAGTGGATGTTGTCTATATGGATTTCAGTAAGGCCTTTGACAAGGTTCCCCATGGAAGGTTGGTTAAGAAGGTTCAATCTTTGGGTGTTAATGGCGGAGTAGCAAGATGGATTCAACAGTGGCTGAATGGGAGATGCCAGTGAGTAATGGTGGATGGCTGTTTGTCAGGTTGGAAACCGGTGACCAGTGGGGTGCCTCAGGGATCTGTGTTGGATCCACTGTTGTTTGGCATGTACATCAATGATCTAGATGATGGGGTGGAAAATTGGATAAGTAAGTATGCAGATGATACTAAGATAGGGGGTGCTGTGGATAATGAAGTAGATTTTCAAAGTCTACAGAGAGATTTGGGCCATTTGGAAGAGTGGGCTGAAAGATGGCAGATGGAGTTTAATGCTGATAAGTGTGAGGTGCTACATCTTGGCAGGACAAATCAAAATAGGACGTACATGGTAAATGGTAGGGAATTGAGGAATGCTGTGGAAGAGGGATCTAGGAATAACTGTGCATAGTTCCCTGAAGGTGGAATCGCATGTAGATGGGTGGTAAAGAAAGCTTTTGGTGTGCTGGCCTTTATAAATCAGAGCATTGAATATAGGAGTAGGGAAGTAATGTTAAAATTGTACAAGGCATTGGTAAGACCAATTCTGGAGTATGGTGTACAATTTTGGTCGCCTAATTATAGGAAGGATGTCAACAAAATAGAGAGAGTACAGAGGAGATTTACTAGAATGTTGCCTGGGTTCCAGCAAGTAAGTTACAGAGAAAGGTTGAACAAGTTAGGTCTTTATTCTTTGGAGCGCAGAAAGTTAAGGGGGGACTTGATTGAGGTCTTTAAAATGATGAAAGGGATAGACAGAGTTGACATGGATAAGCTTTTCCCATTGAGGGTAGGGAAGATTCAAACAAGAGGGCATGACATGAGAATTAAGGGACAGAAGTTTAGGGGTAACATGAGGGGGAACTTCTTTACTCAGAGAGTGGTGGCTGTGTGGAATGATCTTCCTGCTGAAGTGGTGGAGGCAGGATCGATTTTAACATTTAAAAGTAAAGTGGATAGGTATATGGACGGGAAGGGAATGGAGGGGTATGGTCTGAGTGCAGGTAGATGGGAGTAGGGGAAAATAAATGGTCGGCACGGACTGGAAGGGCCGAGAAGGCCTGTTTCCGTGCTGTAATTGTTATATGGTTATATGGTTATATGGTTATATTCTGACCTGCAAACCGATCGACTTACAATCGGTATCCAAAAAACCCATTTGTGTGTTTGTACTTGGTACTATATTGTCAAGTGTATTTTCAGGCCGGCCACGGTGGTGCAGCGGTAGAGTTGCTGCCTTACAGTGCTAGCAAGGCCGGAGACCTGGGTTCGATCCCGACTATGGGTGCTGTCTGTACGGAGTTTGTACCTTCTCCCCGTGACCGTGTGGGTTTTCTCTGAGATCTTCGGTTTCCTCCCATATCCCAAAGATGTACAGGTTTGTAGGTTACTTGCCTTGGTGTATGTGTAAATTGTCCCTAGTGTGTGTAGGATGCTGTTAATGTGTGGGGGTTGCTGGTCGATGCGGACTCGGTGGGCCGAAGGGACAGTTTCAGTGCAGTATCTCGAAACCAAAACTAAAAGTCCAAATCATTTATTTTGTATACAGTTCAATGACAATTCTACTGTACATTAGGTACAATTATACTAAGAATGAGACTGTAAGATAGCAAGTGATAGGAGCAGAATTAGGCCATTCTGCCCATCAAGTCTACTCCGCCATTCAATCATGGCTGACCTATCTCTCCCTCCTAGCCCCATTCTCCTGCCTTCTCCCCATAACCCCTAGTACCCATACAAATTAATAGTAGACCACACTGATTCAGTACACAAGAGTAGCTGGGTTTTAGGTGCCATCCAAGTCTGAAATTTAAAAAAAAATGCCATTATAACTTGGTCATAATGGCCCGTTATCCTGGCAGCCGTACTGGGCCTGAGTTGCAGGATTCGGCCTGGCCAGGCAATGTGTCGGTGTCCTCCACCATTGCTCCACCACTCCAGGCTATGTCCATTTTGCGCGTTTGGCCACTTGGCATGGCGCCCAATCTAATTGAGCCCCAGGCTGTTTCCAGGCCTCCAGCGGCCCACTCCGCTGACTCGATCTACTCCGACGCCTCATAAGGTCATAAGTGATAGGAATAGAATTAGGCCATTCGGCCCTTCAAGTCTACTGCACCATTCAATCATGGCTGATCTATCTCTCCCTCCTAAACCCATTCCCCTGCCTTCTCCCCATAACCTCTGACAGCCGTATTAATCAAAAATCTATCTCTACCTTAAAAATATCCACCTCCTCGATAACGCCTCTGGCGGCCATCGCTCGGCCTCTGTGCCCTGGGACACCTCCCACAGCCGACCCAGAGCGCCCCCTTTGGCATGGGAGGAGAGCCCCCAGCCCACTCACTGGAATCGTTCTTCTCCTCCGACTACCACTGCCGCCATTTTGAAGGCCAAGGTTCCTGCATTAAGTCCTGGCAACAGCCATGCCAGAAACAGCCTCTTTTAACGCTCTGATTTAACGCTTATCAGCATTTTCTTCACAAAACTCTGCTCGTCCTCATTTCTCACCCCACTTTAAGAAAAAAAAAAATTCAATCCATTATTGTTTTTGAAGAGCGTTATCTTAATTTTGTTTCAGCGTGCGCTGCAAGAACAAATTCCACATTAAGGTTAGTTTCTGTCTGGACTCCCTTTATAATTAGTGAAGATCGTTGGCATCCACGGATTGTTGGAAGCAGATTAGTGAAGCATTTGCTTGCCAAATTGAGGACGAAATTGAGATATAATCAGAATAAAACTGTTTATAAATCCCGCATCTTTGCCTTGGTTGGATAAGACACTAATCAGAATCATTGCTGTCATCTCTGGCAACTCAAATTTAAATCCAGATTAAGGAGGTAAAGGAACACATCCTTTCTCCTATGGCTAGGAACTGCTAGAAACCACTAGAGAACTGTGCTGATACATTAGGGATTGCATAAAGTTGTGGCACTTCACTTAGCAATGTCATCTCTGACAAGCCCAACACTGTCAGTGGTAATCACTAAAGCCATCATTTGGAATGAGGTTGATTGAAAAGGGAAATAATCATTGAAGTTAAACTTAAGGTTGCCTATTAAGAGCCACGCAGGTGACTCCATTGTTACTGATGGTGCTTGCTTTTGTTTATTTAACTATTACAGGTCGCGGGGGATGCTGCCCATCTATTGTCACCCATTTAACACCAATTTTACTTGTAAGAAGGGCAGCACTGTGGCACAGCGGAAGAGTTGCTGCCATACAGCGCCAGAGACCTGGGTTGGATCCTGACTCCGGGTGCCGTCTGTACGGAGTTTGTACTCTCTCCCCGTGACCTGCGTGGGTTTTCCCTGAGATCTTTTCTCCCACACTCCAAGGACGAACAGCTTTGTAGGTTAATCGGCTTGAGATAAAATAAAAACGTAAAATTGTCCTTAGTGAGTGAAGGATAGTGTTAATGTGCGGGGATCGCTGGTCAGCGCGGACTCGGTTGACGGAATGGCCTGTTTCTGCGCTGTGCCTCTAAGCTAAACTAAAGGTCCTGTCACACTGTACGAGGTAATTCGAGAGTTCTCCCGAGTTTCCCCCGATTCGAACTCGGAGAATTACGGTAATAGCCGCTCGTAGATACTCGGGGCTCTCGTGGACATTTTTCAACATGCTGAAAAAACTTCACGAGCTCACTGCGTTTCCCGAGTACCTGCTGTTAGCGTTACGAGCTGCTAAGAGATGTCCCGATCTCCGACGTACTTACCACGAGTTTGATTTTTGTTTAAACTCGGGGAGAGCTCTTGGGTAAACTCATACCATGGGACAGGCCCTTAAACAAAATGAATAATAAACTATAGAAGCAAGTGCTTGGCCACCTGGGCCCTTGACCCTGCTGCTGTTTAATAGTTTATTATCTTGGAATAACTGATAATTGATTGTATATTTTATTATTAGAGTTTGCTTTAGGCTTCAAAGATAGTGTGGAAATAAGCCTTCGGCCCACCGAGTCCGCGCCAAATGGCGATCACCCCATACACTTGCACTATCCTACACACACTAGGGGCAATTTACAATTTACAGAAGCCAATTAACCAGCAAACCTGCTAGTCTTGGGAACATGGGAGGAAACCAGAGCACCCGGGGAAAACCCACGCGGTCACAGGGATAACGTACAAACTCCGTGCAGACAGCATCTGTAGTCTGGGTTCTCAGGCTGTTTGGCAGAAACTCTACCGCTGCGCCACTATTATTATTGTTTCATCTAACGTGCCTGCAAAGCAGCAGCAAGTAAGAATTTCATTGTTCTGGGTCGTATATGGTGCATATGAGAAATAAACACCTCCAACTCTTGATCTTTTATCTCAGAAACCACTTCTATTTACTAACTCTTTATCCATTGCTTAATGTACCAAAGCCTGCAGATCGCTATCCTGAATGTAACCAGCGGGGAAAGAGTACAGAGAGAAGATTTACAGGGATGTAGCCAGGATTTGAGGGCCAGAGCTATAGGTAGAGATTGGGCAGGCTGGGACTTTATTCCTTGGAGCACCGGGTTGATCTAATAGATTATGAGGGGAATAGACAGGGTAAATGCACAGAGTTTGTTACCCAGAAGAAGGAAATAAAGAACTAGGGGACATGGGTTTAAGGTGAGCGGAGCAACGTTCAAAAGGAACTTGAGGAACAGCTTTTTCACACAGAAGGTTGCAAAAGGAGTAGTTGAGGCAGGTAACAACATTTAATAGGTATTTGGACAGATACATGAATAGCAAATGTTTAGCGGGATATGGGCCAAATGCGGGCAGGTGTGGGACTAGTGTAGTTGCCATGGTCGGCATGGGCAGGTTGGACCAAAGGGCCTGTTTCCGTGATGTGTAGCTCTGTGACTCTATAACCAGTTACAATGACTTAACAGTGCTCTTGGGTAGAGAATTGAAAAGATGAACAATTCTCTGGGTAAAGAAATGTCTTCTCATCTCTGTCTTGAGTGGATGACCCGCCTCTCTGAAGAAGGGTCTTGACCCAAAACATCACCTATTCCATTTCTTCAGAGATGCTGCCTGACCCGTTGAGTTTCTCCAGCACTTGTGTCTATCTCGGTGTAAACCAGCATCTGCAGTTCCTTCCCACACATTGATGTTAGGCTGACTGGTCTATAGTTCTCATACTAGTCGTTAATTATGTGAAGTACAGCATACAAGATACAAGATACATTTATTTGTCACATGTACCAATTGGTACAGTGAAATGTGTGGTCGCCATACAGCCATACGAATAATAAAGAGCACAGAACACGATAGTCTTTAACCCAGACATCCCCACTCAGCAGGATCAAAGTTTCCCACTGTGAGGGAAGGCTCCAAAATTCTGTCATCCTCCTCTGTTGTCCTCCCGTGGTCGGGGGGCTCCCGAACCCCCCGCTGTCGCCGCTATGGGTGGCCCGATGTTCAGGCCCGCTCCCCGGGGTGATGGAAGTCTGACGTCAGGACTGGAGGACATCCTCAGCGGCCTGAACATCCAAATCGGTCACCTCGTGCCTGAGTCCCCGGTTCCCGAAGTCCACAGGCCGCGCTGGGCGGAGATTCAACGCTGGCGGCCCTCGGCAAAGGCCCCCAGGACTCCACGATGTTGAAGTCTGCTCCGCCCATGCTGGAAGCTCTACGAACCACGATCTCCGATGTTGAAGCAGCAGGCCCAACACTCCGGAGCTTCAACGGCGATACATGGAAGCAATCGCCCGCTCCGCGATGTACCCAGCGCTGCGCCGCCGCTGCTGAAGCTCTGGTCCGGGTCCCCAGCAGGAAAGGCCGCGCCAATCCAGTTGGTAGGCCGCGAGGAGGGGGGCAAGGACGCGACTCGGAGAATAATCGCGTCCTCGCCAGGAAGTGACTGAGAAATGGTTTCCCCCTTACCCTACCCTCACATAGAAAAGCTAAGGAAATCTCCAAAACAAACTTTTAAAACTGACTAAAAATTAAAAAAAGACTGAAAAGCAGACAGACTGTAGGCAGAGGCTGCCATCAATGCAGCGCCCCCTAGTGTGTGAGGAGAATTATAATCATACTTTCTCAATCACATGTGCATCCTTTCTTATGGATTGGGCAGACTTAAACACAAAACTCCAGGTATAATCTCACCAAGTAGAAAGAGTGGTAAAGAAGGCATGTGGTATGCTTGCCTTCATTAGTTGGGGATTGAGAATAGGAGTCAGGAAGTCAGGTTACAGCTTTCTAGGACTTTAGAATATTGTGGGCAGTTCTGGTTGCCCCCAATCTTTAAGGGCCTGTCACACTAGCGCGCGATTAGACGCGATAAGCGCGACCTACCGTGGTCGCTTTAGTCGTCCGGCCTCGCGTGACCCTGTCCCACTGCGATCGCCGGAGTCTGGTGGAGTTCCGCGGACTCGTGTGGAGCTGGTGTCGACATCGCGCGTAGTGTCCAAAAACCGACACTGCTTAAAAATTACGCGCGGCAAAATCCTGTCGCGCGGAACGTGATGACGTTTTGACGTTGTGCGTCTTCAGCGTGGCGTTGCGTGATGACGTCACTGCCCGACGTCGTGCAACGCGCATGCTCATGCGCATCGTCACGTGATGAAAAATAACGTCCTTCCTTCGGACGTCGCGCGTGTAATCGCGCGCTAGTGGGACAGGCCCTTCACTCGCACCGGGATCGCCTGACCCCCACGCGACCCCCGCGTCCGAATTTGTCGCGCTTATCGCGTCTAATCGCGCGCTAGTGTGACAGGCCCTTGAGTCAGAGGGTGGTGAATCTGTAGAATTCATTGCCACCAAAGGCTGTGGAGGTCAAGTCAATGGATATTTTTAAGGTGGAGATTGACAGGTTCTTGATTTCCAAGGGTGCCAAGGGTTATGGGGAGAAGGGAGGAGAATAAGGTTGAGAGGGAAAGATAGATCATGCATGATAGAATGGCGGAGTAGACTTGATGGGCCGAATGGCCTAATTGTGCTCCTACAACCTATGAGCTTATGAATAGAGGAAGGATGTGGAGGCTTTGGAGAGACCCCTAGTTAGACACATGGATATGCAGGAGTAAACAGGAGGGATATTGATCACTTGCAGACTGAGGAGATTAATTGAACCTGGCGACGTGTTTGGCATGGCATTGTGTGCCTAACTACAAGCCTCTTAACTACCAAACTTCCAGCAACTGGTTGTCTGGCACCTCCTTAAATTTGGACAATATTACGAGGTCACACTTGAGATCCCCCAGGATTTCCCCCACGAATATATAGGTCCCCCACGACCTAGGCCGGGTGAGGCGGCCAATCTCGACCTCATCGGGACTACCGAGGCCGATTGGCGGGTCGAATGGGGGGGAGGGGGGGTGGACGTGGGGGGAAGAACAAAGGAGGATCTGAGGCTGATACTTTGTAACTTTGTCCGCGTCCTTTATGTGGCGACTAATTGCATACCTTGGGACAATAAAGTATTCATTCACTCATTCCTCCAAAATGTCCAGTCTTATTCCAGGAGCCTTCATTTCTGATTGTTGATAAAAGCGAATGATAAAATCTAAGGGGTAAACTGCTTTTTTGAGCCTTGTGAGTGATTTATTTCCGCAATTCTTAAGCATACACTTGTACAGGCAAAGGCTTTTCACTGTACCTCGGTACACGTGACGACAAACTAAACTAAGCTAAACTTGATAGAAAAACCAGTCACTTGGGAGAAAGACCAGTGATTTAAGGTCTAATCAGAATGACATGACCTCTGACAATACAACACTTCTTCATGGCTGCATCAGGGGATTGCTTACACCTCATGTTCAAGTTACAGGTCGAACGTACAACATTATGAATGAGAGTTGGGCATAACACCTTTGACCCACAACCACAAGGCTGCTGCAGAGAAAATCTCTCCCCGCAATAGCCCTAACGACGAGTCTTCAATACGCCCGTGTGACTGTTCTACCTGCCTCCGCGCCCATCGACGTGACTGACAATTTAATGCCAATTTAATGCAGAACGGTAACAGTCTTGAAACCACAGAATTACAGTATACCCCCGTTAGGAAGCGGTGTAATGGTTTATTGAAAGGTGATGTTAGAATTTATTTTTTTTACACAATTTCTAACATCGCTTTTACAGCTTTAGATAAAAGAGCATCTCGTGAAGAAAGAGTTTTTGGAAATGTTACAATGGAATTTTAATAATTTATGAAATAGCAGATGTGGCAGAGTTAATAAAATGCACACATCAATTAACTTATTTGGGCCTCGGGAAAATAATTCCTGATTCTATGGGTTTTGTTTCCTAAATTTATTCTTGAATATACTTTACCTGGTGTGGCCCCCTGAGGTTAACATTGATAGCTGCTGTCACAGAATTTTTTTGTACATGCACTTGTTTTATTGCAGGTATGACAAGACAACCTCGTAAATGTAATTCCACTGCACTGATAGTAGGCATTTTATCTCCTTCTGCATGATTCCTGATGTGTGTCTTCTTTTTGTAGGTTTGTTTCACCATTACGTTGCACTGAACTGAATTTATTCTTCTTAGAGTAAAATGCTATGGAAATTGCTGCTTGCAGACTTGAATTAGTCACAGAATCTGAGCCTGATGGCGAAGCTCTGTGGAACAAAGGGCTTTAGTTTAATTTCTTTTAGTTTCTTGGAGATGAATCATGGAAATAGGCCATTCGGCCCACCGAGTCCATGCTAACTAACGATCACTCTTTATAGAGCCCTAGAGTCCTACAGTGTAGAAACAGGCCCTTCGGCCCAACTTGCCAAAGCTGCCCATCAGGTCCCATCTACCCTAGTCACACTTGCCTGTGTTTGGCCCACATCCCTCAAAACCTGTCCTCCCCATGCACCTGTCTAATTTCTTCTTAAACATTTCTATAGTCCCTGACTCAACTACCCCCTCCAGCAGCTCGTTCCATGCACCCATCACCCTTTGTGTGAAAATGTTATCCCTCAGATTTCTATAAAATCTTTCTCCCTTCAACTTCAATTTGTGCCCTCTGGTCCTCGATTCCCTCACTCTAGCCAAGAGACTCTGGGCGTCCACTTTAGTACACATTTTTCTTGGCTAATCTACTCCAGAGTGGGATGAAGGAAATTTCCCCCTTTTCCCTATTCCAGATGGACTTCTGAACGGAGTGGGAAATCAGTCTTACGCTGGTTACTTTGCTCAACTGGACACAGTGTTCTCTAAAATCTAGAGCAACACAGTACATTACGTATCATATTTGGATGCAAACAGCATTCAGGCCTGCAATAACGACCTAATATTATCGTTCAGAGGGTGGTGGGTATATGGAACGAGCTGCCAGATGATGTAGTTGAGGCAGGTGCTATAAAAGCATTTAAAAAACACGTGGACAGTTAAAAAGCTAGGAAATGTTAAGAGGTATATGTCCAAATGCGGACTAGCTTAGATGCGACAGCTTGGTATGGTATGATGTGGCACTTTATTTGCCACATGTGCCGGAGTCAAGTCAGTTTTATTCGTCACTTGCACATAAAGTGTAGTGAAATTAATTTGCCAGCAGTGGTACAATTAAAAAAGTGCCAAATCCAAATTACCTCTCCGTGGAGGAGGCGACCAAAACGGTTTCCCCCTTACCCCCCCCCCCCACACAAGACACACAGAGAGACATTAAAAACACCCATTTAGACACACTAAAAAAAAAGTAGAAAAAACTAACACGCCGGCTCGCAGCACCCCCACCGACCTCGAAGTACAGTGAAATTTGTTTTTGTGTACAGTTCAGTACAAGTATCACTATATGTAAGCACTTAGATGTCTTACAAAGGTTCTCAGATACAGTACAAGTGCATAGCAGTAGTACACTGAGACAGTAGACAGATCCCTGCAAAACACTAGAGGGCATAGCTTTAAGGTGAGTGGGTCAAATTCTAAAGGGGTTGTGGAGGGCAGGTTTATTACGCAGGCAGTGGCAGATGCCTGGAACATGCGGCCAGGGATTGTGGTGGAGGCAGATACGATAATGCTGTTTAATAGGTTTTTAGATAGGCACGTGGATATGCAGGGAATGGAGGGGTATAGATCACATTCAGGCACGTGCTTAATCGAGCTTTGCATCGTGTTCATCACGGACATTGTGGGCTGAATGGCCTATGCCTCTGCTCTGCTGATCTATGTAACCACTGGCCACAGATCTCCAGGCAGAATAACACCCATTCATCATTACCCTCTATCTCAAGGGTTCCTAACCTGGGGTAAATTTATCCCCTGGGGGTAAATTTTGCCTACCCAGGGGGTAAATTTGTTGATTCTGGATTTGTACCTATTTTTCCTCAATGACTGACTGTGTTTGGTTCTGGTATACTGGTATCTGTTCATCATTAGTTGTTCATAAATAAGTGGAATAACATTGTTATGTGCTATTAACGTTGCCAGGGGTAAACGGGACGAAAAAGGTTGGGAGCCCTGCTCTATCTGCTAATGGTAAGTCAGTTCCGAATCCAAATTACCAAATCGCTGCAGATCCCATGCATTTTAATCTTGAGGATCAGCACAGTGTGCGAAACGTTATCAAATGCCTTACGGATATCCATGTAGACGACATCCTCTTCAAGGACCTTTGTCACCTTCTCAAAAAAACTCAATACATTCCTACCCATTCATCCTTCAACTTCTCTGCAACTTTAAAGTGACTTTAAAGTAACTGGTAAAGTGGTATATGGCGGAACAGTTGCTGCCTTATAGCGCCAGAGACCCGGGTTCGATCCTGGCTATTTCTTGATTATTACAGGTGTCAATGGTTATGGGGAGAAGGCAGGAGAATGAGGTGTGGAGTGGGAGATAGATCAGCCATGATTGAATGGCGGAGTAGACTTGATGGGCCGAATGGCCCAATTCTACTCCTATTCCTTATGACCTTATAACCTTATGACTATGGATACTGTCTGTACAGAGTTTGTATGTTCTCCCCTTGACTACGCGAGTTTTCTGGGCGTACTTTGGTTTCCTCCCACGCTCCAATGACCTACAGGTTTGTATTATCTTCGGTGAAAATTGTAAATTGTCCCTGATGTGTAGGATAGTGTTAGTGTACGGGGATCGCTGGTCGGCGCGGACTTGATGGGCCGAAGTGCCTGTTTCCGCACTGTATCTCTAAACTAAACTAAACTAAACTTATTTCCACTCTTTCACTTGAATTGTTAATATCCACAAATATTGCTTGGCCTGGTCAGCTTTTTTTTTTAAACCATTTCATAAGTTCACGTGATCGGAGCCGAATTAGGCCATTCGGCCCATCAAGCCTACGCTGCCTTTAAATCATGGCTGATCTATCACTCCCTCCTAACCTCATCCTCCTGCCTTAGAAACATAGAAACATTGAAAATAGGTGCAGGAGTAGGCTATTCGGATCTTCGAGCCAACACCACCATTCAATATGATCACGGCTGATCATCCAAAATCAGTACAACGTTCCTGCTTCCTCCCCCTATCCCTTGATTCCATTAGCCCTCAGAGCTATATCTAACTCTCTCTTGAATACATCCAGTGAATCGGCCTGCACTGCCTTCTCCCCATAACCCCTGGCACCCGTATCAATCAAGAATCTAGCTATCTCTGCCTTAAACGTATCCATTGACTTGGCCTCCAGAGTCTTCTGCAGCAAAGAATTCCACAGATTCACCACCCTCTCTGAAGAAATTCCTCCTCAACTTTCGACTTTTATGTCAGACCGCCAACTTCTGAGACGTGTTCTTATACCTCATTACTCTACGAATGATCTGTTCCGCTCATTTAAAAAAAATCTTTGCACTTCAACAGACCTGAAATGAGGGGGCACATTTTATCATCCCATCAGATGTGAAGTGGACCAGAGTAATATCGGAGCTTATCCCTGTCTGTTACTTTGTTGAATGAATGCCTTCTGTGCCTTATCACCGCAATCAGAATTATGTGAGAGAGTGCTTTGGCAAAACACTATTTTTGTGACATTTGGACTTTTTTTTTTACAACTCATTATTCTTCTTCACTGTCGAAGAATTTATGTTTGCATCTGATGATTAATTTTGATTCAATCATGTCAAGAATCATAGCTAATGTGAAAAGATGATGACAGTGCTTGAGTAAGGACTGGCAAGGATAAGAATTCCTTGGGGCAATAATTTAATGCCCAAATCCAGGAGAGCTGTCAAAGATTTCTACCTTAAATTATAAGTCACTGTGCAGGACTGAATAAGTGCCAGTTAAAAAAAATACATATTAAAATTAGAGTTTGGCCCTTTTGGTTTGGAATTAGTTTAAATTCGAGCATATTGTAAAGTCTTCATCAAGCAACTGTCTGCTGTGAAAAAAAATGATGTTAATTGCCCAAATGTCCATTAATCCCAATGTCAGCCTGCTTAGACAATGAGGCATACTTCCTAAGATCAGTAGTATTTAAAATTGGATTGAAATATGTGAGGAGGAAATGATAATTTTAGAATTCCACTGATCTAATAAGGCATTTTTACCCGAAGAAATAATGCACTTGAAGTACATTTTGCAGGTTGTATCATTAATAGATTTTTGACACAAAATGCCGGAGTAACTCAGCGGGACAGGCAGCATCGCCTGGGAGAAGGAATGGGTGACCTTTTGGGTCAAGACCCTTCTTCAGACTGAGAGTCAGGGGAGAGGGAGTCTAGAGATATGGAAGTGCAAGGTGTGAAAATGACAGATCAAAGCAGACAATGATTAGGAAATGTAGATTGGTTCTTTGCTAGCCTAACATCAGTGGTAGGTAAGTCACTGGAGAGGACTCTGAGGAATAAGATATACATGCATTGCCTAAAGAAGATTCTCAACCCAAAACGTCACCTATTCCTTTTCTCCAGAGATGTTGCCTGACCCGCTGAGTGACTCCAGCATTTTGTGTCAGGTATCTGTTCATGATACATCCTGCAAAATGCACTTCAAGTGCATTATTTCTTTAACATGCCAGGTAAAAATGCCTTATTAGATCAGTGGAATTCTAAAATATTAATTTCCTTCTCACATATTTAAATCTAATTTTAAATACTACTGATCTTAGGAAGTGTGTCGCATTGCCTAAGCAGGTTGACGATGGGATTAATGGACATTTGGGCAATTAACATCATTTTTTTTACAGCAGCCAACTGTTTAATGAAGACTTTACTCAAAATTAACTAACTCCAACCAAAAGGGCCGAACTCTAATTTTAAGATTTTTTTTTTAACTGGCACTTATTTAGTCCTGCACAGTGACTTATAATTTAAGGTAGAAATCTTTGACAGCTCTCCTGGATTTGGACATTTTGTGTCCATCTTCGGTGTAAACCAGCATCTGCAGTTCCTTCCTACACTTCGATGTTAGGCTTACTGGCCGATAGTTCCCAGTTCTTTCTTTGCCGCCCTTCTTAGGTAGAGACAAAACATGAGCCACCCTCCAGCCTTTTGTGCCTATCTCCATGCATTTGGAAAGACAGCGGTTGATTAGGGATAGTTGGCACAACTTTGTGAGTGGGAGATTATGTCTCACGAACTTGAGTCTGCCGACAAAAACAACCCAACACACAAGGTACACGAAAACGTGAAATTAAAAGTGAAAAAAAAAGAAAATGGACAAGCGACTGTTGGAAGGCTGCCGTGTGCACCGCGCCTAAACAGGAACGAACGAACGGACAAACAAACAAACGCAGGCTTAACCCCTGGGCAGAGGATTCTAAAACTACAGTGCTCCCCCCATCACACACCGGGTCCCCCTTTGATCTCCCACCGTCCCTCATGGCGGGTCCTCATTGATGTACCTGTCCAAATGTTTCTTAAACGTCGACATTGTTTTCAAATCTGACATTTTATTTCATCCATTTTACTCTGCTAGTCAGTGTAGCCACAGTGTATTTTGCAAATGTCACGCACCGACACAAGAGGTGAGGGAATGAAGAATAGTGGGTCTTGGTGGTGGTGACTGCGTCTGGCTCTCTGTGTTCCTCATGCATTATACTGTGAGTTGACCCATAGACTCTCTGGGCGGTGGGGGAAAGATGTGTGAGGTAGGGAAAGCTCGTAGGTGGAGGTTTGCTTTCTGCTTGGTCGTAGAGGTGCAGTGAATTGCGGACGTGGCCCAGACCATCACACAAACCAACCTCCCTTCCATTGACTCCGTTGATACCTCAAGCTGCTTCGGCAAGTCCAGCAGCATAATCAAGGGGTCCAGCAGCATAATCAGCGGTCTGAAGAAGGGTCTCGACCCGAAACGTCGCCTATCTCTTTCGCTCCTTGGATGCTGCTGCGCCCGCTGAGTTTCTCCAGCTTTTTGTGTAACCCTCGATTCTCCAGCATCTGCAGTTCCTTCTTTAACGCAGCATAATCAAGGACGAGTCGCACCCTGGCCATTCCCTCTTCACCCAACCGGCATCATTGACTGACATATCAGGTCACCGACAAAGTCGCGGCGTGACGTGGCGGTGACGACGTATTGACGAGCAGTGTTTCCTCAAGTGTCGCAACATTATTTTTGTGTCGCCATTGGATTTTGAAATGTTCAGTCAATGACGCCGGCAGTCGCCGAAAAAATCTCCATGTGGGACAGGCCCTTTATTAGGCAGCTGAATCATCCTCCAACAACCAGAGAGCAGTCCTGAACTACTATCTACCTCATTGGTGACTATCCTTGGTCGGACTTTGCTAGCTTTACCTAGCATTAAATGTTATTCCCTTTATCCATGTACCTATGCACCGTAAATGGTTCGATTGTTATCATTTATTGTGTTTTCCTCTGGCTGCTTAGCATGCAACAAAAGCGTTTCACTATAGCACAGTACACGTGACGATAAACTAAACTAACTGGTTATACTACTCCTGTCAGAGGAATGAGAAGCCAGACTAGCAGCACAGTGGAGCTGAACTGTCAGTGAATTACCTTTAATTTTAGTCTAAAGCTCTTTGATTAAAAAGGATTGAATATTCACTGAATTAGCAAATTCTTGAATAAAGATATTTTGTCCTTTGAATTTGTCAGCCTCTAAGGTTAGACTTGATTCACAATTATACTCGCCACAATATGTTTGGAAACTTCAAACTCAATGGGTATTGACGCAAAACGCTGGAGTAACTCAGCGGGTCAGGCAGCACCTTTGGAGAAAAAGAATGAGCGACATTTCGGGTCGGACTGAAAGTTGAGGGGGATTGGAACTGGAGGTAGGAAGAGGCCAGAGCAATATAGGGTGGGCACCAGATGGCCAAGGAAGGTTGGAGCACATAATGGTCCATTGTTGACTGGGGAAGAGGTAGTAACGAAGGCATACAGGGATGTGAACAGTGGAACTAGTAGGACAACTCTAAGGTTCATCGCAGAGTGTGCAGGTGCCGTTTAGGGACTAAGCAGCAGAGATCAATGGTTTGACTGCACAGTGGCACAGCTTGTAGGGCTGCTGCCTCACAGTGTCTGCGACCCAAATTCGATCCTGACCTCGGGCGCTGGGTGGAGTTTGCACCTTCCCCCTGTGACCCACATCCCAAAGACTTGCAGGTATGTAGATTAATCGTCCTTTGTAAAATTGCCGCTAGTGCGCAGGGAGTGGATGCAAAAGTCGGATAACATTAAATTAGCGGGCCAAGCGATCAATGGTCGGCATGCACTCGGTGGGCCAAAGGGCCTGTTTCCACGCTATATCTCTGAAGTCTTCACTCGATAGCTCACTCATATAACATATAACATATAACAATTACAGCACGGAAACAGGCCATCTCGGCCCTTCAAGTCCGTGCCGAACAACTTTTTTCCCTTAGTCCCACCTGCCTGCACTCATACCATAACCCTCCATACCCTTCTCATCCATATGCCTATCCAATTTATTTTTAAATGATACCAACGAACCTGCCGCCACCACTTCCACTGGAAGCTCATTCCACACCGCTACCACTCTCTGAGTAAAGAAGTTCCCCCTCATGTTACCCCTAAACCTCTGTCCCTTAATTCTAAAGTCATGTCCTCTTGTTTGAATCTTCCCTATTCTCAAAGGGAAAAGCTTGTCCACATTAAACATAGAAACATAGAAACATAGAAAATAGGTGCAGGAGTAGGCCATTCGGCCCTTCGAGCCTGCACCGCCATTCAATGTGATCATGGCTGATCATCCAACTCAGTATCCCGTACCTGCCTTCACTCCATACCCCCTGATCCCTTTAGCCACAAGTGCCACATCTAACGCCCTCTTAAATATAGCCAATGAACTGGCCTCAACTACCTTCTGTGGCAGAGAATTCCAGAGACTCACCACTCTCCCTCTCTGTTTAACTCTGTCTATCCCTCTCATCATTTTAAAGACCTCTATCAAGTCACCCCTTAACCTTCTGCGCTCCAGAGAAACACTCAAAAAATCCATCAGGCAATAGACAATAGACAATAGGTGCAGGAGTAGGCCATTCGGCCCTTCGAGCCAGCAGATATCATTTTCCTTTTATAAATGCTATATGGCTGAAGTTGACCCCTGGTTTGGAGATTAATGTAGTCCCAGATTAAGCTCACATTCCTGCGACATTCATTGCTTGAGTCCGTTAACTGTAGTCCTTTCATTATAATTAACTGTGAAGCTTTAAGCTAGACATGATGACCCTGGATATACACACTACGCTGGAGTAACTCAGCGGGTCAAGCAGCATCAGTGGAGAAAACTAATGGGTGATGTACCGGGTCAGAACCCTTCCTAAGACCCGGAACATCACCTATTCCTTTTCTCCAGAGATGCTGCCTGACCTGCAGAGTTACTCTGGCATTTTGTGTCTATCTTCGGTGTAAACCAGCATCTGCAGTTCCTTCCTACGCCTCATGACACTGGAGTTGCTCTGCTGGAGATTTTCGTCTTGAGAGGGATATGTGTCACACGCGGGCAGGTGGGACCAGTGTAGGTGGTGACATGCTGAGCCGGTGTGGGCAGTTTAGGCGGAAGGGCCTCTTTCCACACTGTGTGACTCCACGACTCCTCATATGATCTTCGGCAGTCCGGCACTCTATCCTTGAGCCAGGATAAGCTTGATTACATCCTATCAGTTTGTATCACACTGGCCTTTCTCAGCGTCCTTCTGAGCTGCTGCTATGAGATATAGCCGTTGTCCCTGAGCAGCCAATTGGAGCGTGGCCTGGGGCAGTGAGCGGTGCTAGGGATTCCTGATTGTCTTAAGACAGATGAATTGTAACAGACCCCTAGGTATAACGGATTTACATGTATGATGATGTGCCTGCCATCCTACATGAGCTGAACACCAAGGGACTGCTCGTTTCCTTCATTGCATTATGCAGTGCTGCTCACATCGAGGTGTGTTCACTGTCAATGGTTCTCTGGACCTAGGGGAAACTACAATGATGAGCAAAAGCAGCCGGATAACATTGAAATTGCAATAAAGATTTACACCGATGATTCCGAGAGCATTAAAATATCTACAAAGTCTAAACAAGCCTGGCTCTTCTGTCTGGTAGAAAAATAGCCCGTGGTGTGATCTAACAGAGATATCAACGATATGCAATGGGTAGGTGCATAGTTTTTACGATTTTTGTGAAAGCCAAACCTTGGAGCATTAAATGTAATAAATAGAGTGTACATATCAACTTTAATTAGCTAAATACGCACTGGAAAATTATCAGACAAATTTCAACACTTCCAACTTACTTTTTAAAAATTAATTTGTACAGTAGCCAAACCCAAGATGGGGATTCACTGTCCAGTGCTAATTGACTAGGGCACTTTAGAGAGCAACTAAGAGTCAACGACATTACTGAGTGCCTGAAGTTATGTTTGACTAGATTGTGAAGAATTCCTTCATTAAACAGGTTGGTTTTTTTAAAAGGCAAACCAATAACTTGAGACGGCACAGTGGCACAGCGGTAGAGTTGCTGCCTTACAGCGCTTGTACCGCCGGAGACCCGGGTTCGATCCCGACTACGGGCGCTTGTCTGTACGGAGTTTGTGCGTTCTCTCCCCGTGACCACGTGGGTTTTCTCCGAGATCTTCGGTTTCCTCCCACACTCCAAAGTCGCACAGGTTTGTAGGTTGCCAGGCTTGGTGTATGTAAATACTGTCCCTAGTGTGTGTAGGATAGTGTTAATGTGCGGGGATTGGCGTGGACTCGGTGGGCCTGTTTCCGCGCTGTATCACTAAACTAAACAAACCTTCATAGTCGCCATTACTGCTAATGACAGAGGCAGGGGAGGCTAGGCTTGTTCTCCTTGGAGTGAAGGGTGATCTGATCGAGGTTTACAAAATTATGAGGGAGATAGACAAGGAAGATTATACAAATATTTTTTCCTATGTTGGGAGCATCTATCATAAGAGGACAGAGATTTACGGGCGTATTATTGAGGTTAGCGGCCTGCTTGTCAAGAGTCAAGAGTTTTTTGGTCATATGTCCCGCAACGGAACAATGAAATTCTTACTTGCAGCAGCATGATAAATATCTAAACTTATTACTGAACCAAGAGAGCCGGAAAATAGGCGGTGGAGCTGTACTATTGTCGTCATTGGGCCAGGTCGTTACATTCCTCCTTTAAGAACGCTGTGCATTTCCCCTCTAAGTCTCTGCGTGGGTTTTAAGCATGTCCAGTACCTCATCTGTTGCAAATCAGAAAGAAGTCAATGTTACTTTGTGCACAGCAGTGAAACAGTGAATGGACACAAAAAGCTGGAGTAACTCAGCGGGGCAGGCAGCATCTCTAGAGAGAAGGAATGGGTGACGTTTCGGGTTGAGACCCTTCTTCAGACTAGTTGGGGATAAGGGAAACGAGAGACATAGACGATGATGCAGAGAGATAAAGAACAATGAATGAAAGATATGCAAAAAAGTAACGATGATAAAGGAAACAGGCCATTGTTAGCTGTTTGTTGGGTGAAAACAAGAAGCTGGCGCGAATTGGGTGGGGGAGAGATAGAGAGAGTGGGAATGCCGGGGTTACTTGAAGTTAGAGAAATCAATATTCATGCCACTGGGCTGTAAGCTGCCCAAGTGAAACATGAGATGCTGTTCCTCCAATTTGCGTTTAGCCTCACTATGACAATGGAGGAGGCCAGGGGGCAGAAAGGTCAAGGAGAATTAAAGTGTTTAGCAACCGGAGGATGAGGTAAGTTCAGGCGGACTGAGTGAAGACTGACTGACTGAAACAGTGCAGTTACTGACAGATGTGGATCAAATACCTGGAGCTTACTGGCCTCTCCTCCCAGTCTGATGTGAAGTCAAGGTTGAAGTTAAGTCTTCCCTGAAACACAGGGCATGAGACCAACATGTTGCCTCCTCCTCTACCTTTTCATCTGAGGCCATTAGGTCTTGGTATTTTATTGTCTGGTGTATTGAGGAACAGTGAAAAGTGTTATTTTGCACTGTGATCAGATAATACTACTCATAAATACAATCCAGTCAAACGCAAGTTCAATAGGTGGACCAGAGGCGGAGGCACATTGTGCAGGATATAGTTCTCAGCATTGTAGCACATCAATTCCATAAAGTTCAATACCTCTTTCTCTCCGCTCTCTCTCCCCACTCTTGCCTCTCTCTTTTTTTTTTCAAAACTTTATTCAACACAATCATATAATACAACACATCAAAACATAATCAAAATTACACTATATCAAAAAAACACAAACAAAAAAAACCAACATTATAGTACAACAGTACATTCATTGTTTACAATACTCTCAACCCCACGCGGTGACCAGTGCCCACAGAAGGCCATCTTGCCTCTCTCTCTCCCTTCTCTCCTCCTCTCTCTCTCCCTACCCTCACTTGCCTTCCTCTCTCTCCCTTCTCTCTCTTTCTCTGTCCCCCTCTCTCTCCAACTATCTCCACTTCCTCTTTCTCTCCCCCAGCTCACCTCCCTCCCTCTGTCCACCCCCCACCCCCCTCTCACTCCTCCCCCTCTCTTTCCCCCATACCTTTAGAAACCCCCAAAATGGCAGCATGGTGGCACAGCGGTAGAGTTGCTGTCTTGCAGCACCAGAGACCTGGGTTCGATCCTGACCACGGGTGCTTGTCTGTACGGAGTTTGTGCGTTCTCCCCATGACCTGCGAGGGTTTTCTCCACGATCTCCCACATCCGTACAGGTTTGTAGGTTAATAGGCTTGGTATAATTGTAAATTGTCCATAGCGTGCGTAGAATAGCATTAGTGTGCAGGTCAGCACGGGCTCGATGGCAAAGGACCTGCTTCCGCGCTGTATCTCCAAACTAAACTAAACTAATCATACAATCTTGCATCACATAAGGAGATGATTGAGCTCATTGTGGAAACACTGGCTCTTGAATAAAGTTTTCCTTAAAAATATAATCTATTGGTTGGACAGTTCTGCCCAACAGGTAGATTGGATAAGAATGGAGAAAGAGGATTGTTCCCCTTATAATATAGGAGCGATCCTTCTTTCCCCGATGAAACTGAACAATATAATATATAAGAAGAATCCAATTATTCACAGTATAATACGAATTTGGAATCAAATAAAATTAAGTTTAAAATTAAGAAAATTATCGCTTCTTTCTCCAATAACTAATAATCCCTCATTCAAACCATCCATTATTGATAAAAGGTTTATCCATTGGGAAAGATTAGGAATTAAAACAATGGGAGATATGTACGATATGGGAAAACTTTAATCATTCCAACAATTACAACTAAATTATAATTCGAAAAATAATCAATATTTCAAATATCTTCAAATTCGAGATTATTTGAAGAAATATATACAAGGATTTATTGGAGGAAGGAATGAATAGAAAGGCAGAATCAAGCAATTTAATATCTTACTTATATAATATAATTTTAAATATAGAAACACCAACGACAGAGGCAATTAGAAGGGACTGGGAACAAGAGTTATTGATAAAAATTCCTAATGATAGATGGGAAAACATTTATTATATGTAAATAAATGTTCAATTAATGTAAGACATAGCCTAATTCAATTTAAAATTTTACATAGATTATATTATTCTAAAACTAGACTGAATAAAATATTCTCAAATGTTTCCCCCATCTGTGACAAATGTCTAACTCAAAATGCCACTATAGCACATTCCTTTGTCTCTTGTATAAAACTGTATACATTTTGGAATGAAATTTTTGGAATTGTTACAAAACTATTTAACACAAAATTGAACCCCAATACAGAACTGATTATCTTTGGATCAATGGAAGAGGGAAATAAACTAACTATATTCCAAGAAGCTTTTCTTAATTACGGTCTAATAACAGCAAAAACACTTATACTCAAATTTTGGAAAAACGCAACCATGCCAACATTCAAAATGTGGATGTCAAATATGTCTGAAACGCTTCATCTTGAAGAAATGAGATTTCTCCTACTAGGCAAAGTAGACCAATTCTCAAAGACTTGGTCTCCTTTTATCGACTTTTTACAAGCACATGGTGCAGCATAACATAACCTTAGAAATTAAATGGTTTAGAACCGGGTGATGCATGGGTAAAAATATGAAATAGATATATCTCTCCTAATCTCTCTTTTCTTTACTTTCTCCTTCTATTTCAATCTTTTCAGCTTCTCTTCTATGTCCTTTAATTCTTTTGCTATCTGTCTCTACTCGCTTGTCTATCTATTCCGACACTCTTTATTTCTTTTTTCTCCCACTGTTCTTTTATTATTAAATCAAAAATACGAAGTTGTAGAAGAATGGAAATATGTATGTATGTATTAGGTACTCAAGTACCACACAATTGTACCTACTTCTAACAAAAAAAAAGAATAAAGTTTTCCAGTTATTATCTCCCCACCAGCCCCACTTCCCTTGCTTTCCCCCCTTCTTAAATACCTGCCCTTCAAAAGGCACCCCGTTCTTCTTCTGCCGTATGTCTTTTAGACCTGCAGCTCCGTTGAGGTGAGCCAGGCCAACGTGTCATCGTCCAGGTCAATCAGACCTCGTTCACCATTCGGTGGCCGGTGTTTGGCGCAACTGGTGACTATGTGCTCCACTGTCTGTGTTGGGTCCCCACACTCGCAGGAGGCGCTGTCCACGAGGCCCCACCTCATCATCGCTACTCCATAGCGTCCGATGCCTGTCCTCAAGCGGTTGAGGGTTGTCCATTGCTTTCGGGGCAGGTCCTGGCCAGGGACGTCCATGGGGTCCATGGGGTCATTGATGTAATGGTGTAGCCTAGATGGTTCGGCTGACTTCCGCTGACTTCCACTGGTCTCTCCACTGGTACCCCGTTGATTATAATGAAAGGTGTCATGTAAATTATATTTACATGTCCAATTTCCCTTTTGAAAGTTGCTATTGAGTTAGTTGCCTGCATCCTTTTGTGTGTGGTACACAACAGCTCATTTAGTACATGACTGATTGACATTGTCCATAAGCGCTAGTACTAAGCACTGCATAAATAACGTTGGCATTTTGAAAGATTGTGGGTTATTGATTTCAGTAAACAGACAGCTGGCTTGAAATAAAGACTTCCAATGATAAGTAAAAACGGACTCTTAATTTTTTTTGGTTTTCCTCAAACGGCCACTAACAAAATATTATATTAATCTGTCACCATTCATCTTATTGGCAATTAGTGGGACAAATACAGCGATACGTTTCCTTCTTGCAAATTAAAATTAATGAGAAAGGGGAATTGAACACTTTAAATAAAAAAGAGCCCCTGTTGCCGTGCGATTTGCCAGGAATCATAGAAACATAGAAACATAGAAATTAGGTGCAGGAGTAGGCCATTCGGCCCTTCGAGCCTGCACCGCCATTCAATATGATCATGGCTGATCATCCAACTCAGTATCCCGTACCTGCCATCATCTGGGCCCATGTATGCAGTTCTGGTCTCCTTTATCAGAAGCGAGATGTTATTTGCTCCAGAGAGCAAAGAGAAGCAAGAAGGGTGATTCTGGAATCTGAGCTCCAGGTTCACGTGGAACGGTAGATTGATAGAGTCGGAGTGCTCAGGGAGAAGTCGACCGAGTCCAGGGCGATCTTTAAAACATCCATCCAAACCTATGTCGTCACCGATCAACTGGACTCTGACAACTGGATAACAGCACAGGTCTAATTGCCGCACTACTCGGAAATTCTACTCGGAATTTGTATACAGATTTTGACCCTTGAGATTGTGCACAAATGCTAATTTTTTTAATCATCAATTACAATAAGTTTTCAAAACACTAATACAAATGTATTAACACAAATACAAGTAAACCTACATGGTATTTAATCTTTTATTTAATTTTCGATATAAAAAACCTTGGAGTGTGCATCAAGGAATACCCATCCCAAACCATATAACCATATAACCATATAACAATTACAGCACGGAAACAGGCCTTCTCAGCCCTTCCAGTCCGTGCCGACCATTTATTTTCCTCTAGTCCCATCTACCTGCACTCAGACCGTACCCCTCCATTCCCTTCCCGTCCATATACCTATCCACCCATATCCGTCTAAACCCTTCCTATCCATGTACCTATCCAAATGTCTTTTAAATGTTGCTATGGTACCTGCATCAACTAACCCCTCTGCCAGCTCATTCCATACACCCACCAGTCTCTGTGTGGGAAAGTTGCCTTTCAGATTCACATTAAATGCTTCCCCTCACCATCTCACGTTCTCTCATCTTAGTTCCCCTACTATGGGTAAAAGACGCTGTTAAAAACTGATATCCATTGATATCCACAGCCGTCTGTGGCAACGAATTCCACAGATTCACTACCCTCTGACTAAAGAAATTCCTTCTTATCTCCTTTCTAAAGTACGTCCTTTTATTTGAGGTTATGTCCTCTGGTGCTAGTCTCTCCCACTGTGAAACATCCCCTCCACATCCATTCTATCCAGGTCCTTCACTATTCACTTTCACTTTCACTATTTCGCAAACAGTTGTGGTACATCCTTGAATACCTATCAGGAATATTGATGTGCGTCAATGAATGCCTAAAGGGGCTGTCCCACTGCACCGACTTAATTGCAGAGTATAGAAGAGTTTGCCCTCGACTCGGTCTCGCAGCATGCTTGACACGTGGTCCTAGGAGGTCTTTGTAACTCTACCTCATGTTCGAGAGTAGTTCCCGTGTACTCAAGGCCTCAGTTAGGTTGTGGCGTAATTTTCAACATGCTGAAAAATGCCCGTGAGTAATAAAAAGGTTGCCATGGAAAAAATCAGCATGTTATTCGTTGGTAATTGAGGGTAGTCGAAGGTTATCGAAGGTAGTCAAAGCTAGTTGTAGATAATCTTCAACATAGTCGAAAGGAGGTCGAAGGAAGTCGTCTTCACTCTCCACTATTCGGTGTCCAATTTTCCCGAAGCTAGTCGAAGCTAGTCTTCAACAGAATCGAAGGAGGTCAAAGGAGGACTTGTACATAGTCGAAGGAGGTCTTCAACATGACACTTTTTCAAACTCTCCTAAACTCTTCAATTAGGTTGCCACAGTGGGACAGCCCCTTAAAGGTTGTTGTGCTGTACAGCTATCCTAACCTTTGATACACTGCAGCTTCCACACCTACACAACCCCCATTTTGTCTTTCCCAGACCCCCCTCAGATCGCACCGTTGGGTGGCATGCTGGCGCAGCGGTAGAGTTGCTGCCTCACAGTGGCAGAGACCCGGGTTCAATCCTGATTAGAGGTGCTTGTCTGCATGGAGTTTGTACATTCTCCCCTTGACCGGCGTGGGTTTTCCCCGACAACTCCGGTTTCCTCCCACACTCCACAGACGCACGGGTCTTTTAGGCTAATTGGCTCGGTAACATGTTGAATTGTCCCTAGTTTGTGTGGGACAGTGTTAGTGTTGGGGGATCGCTAGTTGGCACGGACTCGTTGGGCCGAAGGGCCTGTTTCCGTGCTGCATATCTAAACTAAACTAACCGTTCACTCACACGCTGGAGG
Source organism: Raja brachyura (assembly GCA_963514005.1). The sequence goes on along the minus strand of OY740786.1, from coordinate 11,318,276 downwards.
GGATTTACAGTGGCCATTTAACCCACAAACATCCACACCTTTGGGATGTGGAAGGAAACCAGAGCAGCCAGAGAAAACCAGCGGGAGAATGTGCATGCGTAACGCAGAGGTAGAGTTGCTGCGCAACAGCACCAGAGATCCAGAAATCCTGACAGCAGGTGCTGACTACAGCGAGTTTGTAAGCTCTCCCTGTGACTATGTGTGTTTCCTCCGGGTGCTCCGGTTTCCTCTTGTTGGCTTCTGTAAATTGTCCCTAGTGTGTAGGTTAGAACTACTGGACAGTGTGTACTTGGTGGGCTGAGAGGCCTGTTTCCACGCTGCATCTCAAAACTAAACTAAACTGCACCAGAGGGTCTTGGTTGAACCCAGGTTACCAGAGCTGTGACCAGTGGCTCTACTAGTTACACCATGTATGTTAAGGTTGCATGGAATCAAGATAGTCATGGTAGATAAGAACGCTATTCGGCTCATCAGCTGTATTTTGACCATACTTAAAGGGCCTGTCCTACAAGCATGCAACTCTATGCGATGAACGTGATCAAACTAGAAGCGGGGGCCGCGCGGAGGTCGGGTGATCCCCTGTACAGGGCCGTTCCCACCAGCATGCGCCTGCATGCGGCAAGCGCAACCAAACCGGCAGTAGGGGCTGCGCGGAGGTCGGGTGAGTGGCGCAACGTGGCGCAAAGTGAGGCGAACTTGGAGCGAAGTCTAAGGTAAGTTCGCCAGGACAGAGTGGGGCACACAGAGAGGGGCACAGAGGCACACACACACACAGAGGGCCACGGAGCCACACACATAGAGGGTCACGGAGGCACCTACAGATAGGTTCACGGAGGCACGATGTCGGGGCGGTGTGTAATGCGTCGAGGCGACTGCGAGCCAACAAGCCGTTGCTGTGCGGAATTTTTGGACATAGCCAGTTTTTCGGAGCCCCGCGCGGTGTCGGGACGAACTCCGCACAATTCCGCACTCCGCACAATTCCGCACGGCTCCGGCGATCGAAGTGGGACCGGCCCCGCGACGCCGGACGGCTCAAGTGACCACGTTAGGTCGCGCTAATCGCATAGAGTTGCATGCTTGTAGGACAGGCCCTTTAGTCCAACTCCACTTTCCAGCACACAGCTTGTCTCCCTGTAATATAATGTAGTTTCGTTTCATTTAATTTAGTGTATTGTCACGTGTACCGAGGTACAGTGAAAAGCTTTTGTTGCGTGCCAACCAGTCATGATTACAATCAGGCCATCCACAGCATACAGATATATGATAAAGGGAGATAATGTTTAGCGCAAGATAAAGTCCAGTAACCTCCGATTAAAGGCAGTCCGAGGGTCTCCGAAGAGGTAGATAGCATTAGTATTGAATTCTCCAATTTTAGCTTACCTCTAATAAGCCTTCCCTCATCCCCCCCCCTCCCCCCCTTTCTCCCCTTTCCTCACCCCCCTCTCTCCTGTGGCCCACCCGGACTCAGATATCTACCCTCCCCCCACCACCTACATTCCTTCCTCTGGCTTCACAATTGACAACTCCAACCCATCTTCTCACACCTGTTTTTCCATCTCTGGACTAAAGTAACATTAGCAAATTTGCAGATGACACAAAGCTGGCTGGCGGTTGAACTGTGAGGAGGTTGCTATGAGGATGCAGGGTGACTTGGACAGGTTGGGTGAGTGGGCAGATGCATGGCAGATGCAGTTTAATGTGGATAAATGTGAGGTTATCCACTTTGGTGGCAAAAACAGTAAGATGGATTATTATCTAAATGGTGCCAAATTTGGAAAAAGGGGAAGTGCAATGGGATCTGGGGGCCTTGTTCATCAGTCACTGAAAGTAAGCATGCAGGTACAGCAGGCAGTGAAGAAAGCAAATGGCATGTTGGCCTTTATAACAAGAGGAGTCGAGCATAGGAGCACAGGGGTCCTTCTGCAGTTGTACAGAGCCCTAGTGGGACCACACCTGGAATATTGTGTGCAGTTTTGGTCTCCAAATTTGAGGAAGGATATTCTTTCAATTGAAGAAGTGCAGTGTAGGTTCACAAGGTTAATTCCCGGGATGGTGGGACTGTCATATGTTGATAGAATGGAGCGGCTGGGCTTTTATACTCTGGAAATTAGAAGGATGAGAGGGGATCATATTGAAACATAGAAGAACACAGAAGGTAGTTGAGGCCAGTTCATTGGCTATATTTAAGAGGGAGTTAGATGTGGCCCTTGTGGCTAAAGGGATCAGGGGGTATGGAGTGAAGGCAGGTACAGGATACTGAGTTGAATGATCAGCCATAATCATATTGAATGGCGGTGCAGGCTCGAAGGGCCAAATGGCCTACTCCTGCACCTATTTTCTATGTTTCTATGTTTCTATTATTAAGGGTTTGGATGCGCTAGAGGCAGGAAACATGTTCCCGATGTTGGGAAAGTCCAGAACCAGGGGCCACAGTTTAAGAATAAGAGGTAGGCCATTTAGAACGGAGACGAGGAAATACTCTTTCACACCGAGAGTTGTGCGTCTGTGGAATTCTCTGCCTCAGAGAGCAGTGGAGGCCGGTTCTCTGGATGGTTTCAAGAGAGGGTTAAATAGAGCTCTTAAAGATTGTGGAGCCAAGAGATATGCGGAGAAGGCAGGAACTGGGTACTGATTGGGGATGAACAGCCATGATCACATTGAATGGCAGTGCTGGCTACTCTTGCACCTATTGTTTATTGTCTATTGTCTATTGACTTTATCCAACCATCTGCCTCTCATCTGTGTTCACCTATTATGTGCCATGCTTTACCCTAACCATCTCCTCTTCCACCCACTGCAACTTCCCACAATCAGTCTGAAGAAGGGTCCCAGCATGAAATATCACATATCCATGTTCTCCAGAGATGTTGCCTGACCTACTGAATTTAGTTTAGTTTAGTTTAGTTAGACACATCAAGGAAACAGGCCCCTCAGCCCATCGAGTCCGCACTGACCGGCGATCCCCGCACACCAACGCTATCCTACGCACGCTGGGGCCAATTTACATTTTTACCAAGCCAATTTGCCTAAAAAACCTGAACGCCTTTGGAGTGTGGGAGGGTTCTTTAGAGCACCCGGAGAAAACCCACGCAGGTCACTATAGACAATAGATGCAGGAGTAGGCCATTCGGCCCTTCGAGCCAGCATCGCCATTCAATATGATCATGGCTGATCATCCACAATCAGTACCCCGTTCCTGCCTTCTTCCCATATCCCCTGACTCCACTATCTTTAAGGATCGAACCTGGGTTTCTGACCCTATAAGGCAGCAAATCTACCGCTGCGCCACCATGCCACCCTTGTGTTACTCCAGCACCCCTGGGGGATGTGGTGGGGAGGGGATCTCCATCACTCTTTCAGGCTGTGAATTCCAGCTCACCGCCACCATTCCCAATTCTTGATTTGGGCTATTAATTCTCCATGGCAAAGGATTGAAAGCATGAGCCTAAATCAAACAAATCTCATGTGAGGTAGTCAGATTTTAACACAAAGGGCAATAGATTTGAGAAACAGGCATAGAAATACTATAAATAGACGGACCCAGTCGCTTTAGAAAATGGAAGGATTTGATGGATTAACCGGATTGATGATTGAGAACTCCCAAAATAAGGATTTGGATTGTAGAAACTAAATGACCTTTTCCTGCTTCTTAAAATGTGTGGAATGCAAGGCATTGCGGTTTCCTGCATCAAATGTGGCCACCTTGCTCTGCCTTAACACTGCTTAATGTCACATCAGTGATTTGGTTTAGTTCAATTTAGTGTTGTTTAGTTTGGAGATACAGCGCGGGAACGGAAGCTTCGGCTCACCGTGTCCGCGCCAACCAGCAATCCCTGCACGCTAACACCATCCTGCACACACTAAGGACAATTTTCAATTTCACCAAGGCCAATTAACCTACACGCCTGTACGTCTTTGGAGTGTGAGAGGAAACCGGAGCACCTGGAGAAAACCCACGCAGGTCTCGGGGAGAAGGTACAAACTCTGTACAGACAGCACCCATTGAGAGAGGCATAGATAGGATAGACAGTTTGAGTGGGTGTGGGGGATGGGAGGTGTGGGGCAGGGGGTGTGTGGGGGAGGGGGGTGTTGGGGAGGAGTGTGTGGGGAAAGGGGGGTGGGGAGGGAAAATGGAGGGGGTGAGAGGGGTGGGGTGGAGGGGGGTGGGGAGGGGGGGTGTGTGGGGGAGGATTTGTGTTTGGGGGAGGGGGTGTTGATAAGTGGTGGGGGTGGGGAAAGGCGGGTGTGTGGATGGGGGGTGTGGGGAAGGGGGCTGTGGGGAAGGGGGGGTGTGGGGAAGGGAGGCTGTGGGGAAAGGGGAGGTGGGGAAAGGGGAGGTGGGGAAAGGGGGGTGGTGTCAGGAAATGGGGGGTGTGGGGAAAGGGGGGGTGTGGGGAAATATGGGTGGGGGATGGGGGAAGGGGGGAGGGGGTATGGGTGGGTGGGGAGGGGGGTTGGTCAAAGCAGATGCAGCCCGCACTCTTCACTACAGCTTCACTCAGAGGCTTCCGGTTCAACTCAGCAGCTTCCGGCTGGTCGTACTGGTTACCGCAGACGCAGCCCATAGGCTGCTCCCTCTCTGCAAGCTGCTCAACACACTCCGCCCCTTCTGCTTTTTATTCTCCTCGCCACCGTTATTGACAGCGGGTTCTGGAAGGGGCGTTTTTTTAACGATTTTTAAACCTACATAACATTTGGACTATTTCACCGATCGGAACAAAACTTATTTGACGTAGCAGAGGTGAATGGTGAGTAACTTGGCAAAAAATCGTAGCGCTATGGGGGATGATTTTTGCGCAAATTTAAATACAACGCAGGCCTGAAGTGGTCAAGATCAGAGTTTTAGTAATATATAGATATATGGATCATGTACAGGCAGATGAGAATAGTTTGACGGCATCATGTTTGGCACAAGCCTTGTGGGCTGAAGGGCCTGTTCTTGTGCTGTACTTTTCTATGTTTTAGGTTGTATGAGTCAGCACTGCTACCTCGTAAGTGCAAGAAGGAACTGCAGATGCTGGTTTAAACCAAAGATAGACACAAAAAGCTGGAGAGGGACAGGCGGCACCTCTGGAGAGAAGGAATGGGGGACGTTGCGGGTCGAGACCCTTCTTCAGACTGCTACCTCACAGTTCCAGGAACCCCGGTTCAATCCTCACCTCAGGTGCTGTCTGAGCGGAATTTATAAGTGCTCTCCGTGACAGTGTGGGTTTCCTCCCATACGCTAGAGATGCACTGGTAGATTAATTGGCAAAATTATCCCTCAATGCAGGCCGAGGGCAAAATGAATCACAGAAAAATTCATCGGCATGGGTAAGAGAGAAGAAGTTGTATGTACTGAGTCATCGACACCTCCTATAGAACTGAAATCTAGTTATAGTTTTAGTTTTATAGTTATGGCATGGGAACAGGCCCTTTGGTCTACCGAGTCTGCGCTGACCAGCAATCCCTATGCACCGGTTCTATACTACACACTTGAAACAATTTACAGAAGCCATTTAACCTACCAAGGGTGGGCTTGGCGATCGTTTCGCTGAACACTTCCGCTCAGTCCTCCTAAACGTACCTTATCTCCCGGATACATTTTATCTCTGAGTCTGAAGAAGGGTCTCGACCCGAAACGTCGCCTATCTCCTACGCTCCTTAGATGCTGCTGCACCCGCTGAGTTTCTCCAGCGTTTGTGTAACCCTCCCGGTTGCTAAGCTCTTTAACTCCCCCCTCACATTCCCACACTGACCTTTCTGTCCTGGGCATCCTCCATTGTCATAGTGAGGCCCAGTGCTTATTGGAAGAACTGCACTTCATATTTTGCTTGGGTAGCTGACAGTCAAGTGGTATGAATATAGACTTCTCCAACTTCTCCAAGTAACCTTTGTCGTCCCTCTCTCTCTCCATCCCCCTTCCCAGTTCACCGACTGTCCTCATTTACATTTTATCTCTGTTTGCTTTGTTGTTCCCTTATCCTAGTTAACGATGATCTATTCCGCACTTTCCTTGACCGCCATCCCCTTTGTCTGAAGAAGGGACTCGACCCGAAATGTCACTCATTCCTTCTATCCCAAGATGCTGCCTGTCCCACTGAGTTACTCCAGCATTTTGTGTCTATCTTCGGTTTAAACCAGTGTCTTCCGACAACCTACAAGCCTGCATGTCTTTGCAATGTGGGAGGAAACCGGGCACCCGGAGAAAACCCACATGGTCACGGGGAGAACGTACAAACTCCGTATAAACAGGACCCATCGTTGGGATCGAACCCAGGTCTCTGACTCTGTGAGGCAGCAACTCCACTACTGTGCCACCGTGTCACACAGCCTCTGAAGAAGGGTCTCGACCCGAAACGTCGCCTATCTCCTTCGCTCCTTAGATGCTGCTGCACCTGCTGAGTTTCTCCAGCCTTTTGTGTATCCTCTCAATTCTTTTTCCATTCTCTCAAATCTCTCAATTCTTGTTTCATTTCATCAACCTGCATGTTTTGTACCATCCCTAAACTTATTTAAATGTGATTTCTACAACCAAGCTGTCAGAATTGTATACGAGATCAACTTCTTTAATATTACAGACAAAGGGATATATGTGCATTTAAGAAGAAAATTCTGTCGAGATACTGACATGTGGATATCCAGTGGGGTTGCGATTTGATTTCAATGAATGGAACACAGGAGCAACTATTTAGAAGAGATGGGCTCAGTCATAAGATCAACTTATGAGAGACTCACAAGAGATCAGTCATAAGATCAGAAGACATAGGAGCAGAACCAGACTATTTGACCCATCAAGTCTGTACCGCCATTTCATCATGGATGATCTATTTTCTCTCTCGACCCCATTCTCCTACCTTCTCCCCATAGCCCCTGATGCCCCGACTGATCAAGAACCTCTCAATCTCTGCTTTAAAAATACCCATTTACTTGGCCTCCATAGCCGTCTGTGACAATGAATTCCCCAGTCACTGTAGATCAATCACTATTGCTGATTTGATCCATGTTTGGTTTTGCTATTGTGGACCCGATCCATAATCCATGTCGGGTTTCCACCATGCCATCCTGTGGAATGTAAGCGACCATACTTTCAGTTTGATCTACGACTTTGGGCCTGCAGAGCTTGTTGCTATGGTCTCTGTATGTATTCTTATTAAAGTACTTATTATGAAGTTCTATGGGGTGGAAGATTGCAACTTTCACGTGGTCCGCCCTGTTTCGACTAATGCAATCAACTCGACGTGCACAAATGGAAGATCAAATAGAACAAGTTGTTCTACAACCTTAGGCTGTGCACGCCACACGAAAGAAGAAGTAGAAGAAGTTCTATGACTCGGTGTCAACAGTACATAGAAAAAAAAAAAAAAATAGGTGCAGGAGTAGGCCATTCAGCCCTTTGAGCCTGCACCACCATTCAATGTGATCATGGCTGATCATCCAACTCAGTATCCCGTACCTGCCTTCTCTCCATATCCCCTGATCCCTTTAGCCACACGTGCCACATCTAACGCCCTCTTAAATATAGCCAATGAACTGGCCTCAACTACCTTCTGTGGCAGAGAATTCCAGAGACTCACCACTCTCTGTGTAAGGAATGTTTTCCTCATCTCGGTCCTAAAGAAATTCCCCTTATCCTTAGACTGTGTCCCCTTGTTCTGGACTCCCCAACATCGGGAACAATCTTCCAGCATCTAGCTTGTCCAACCCCATAAGAATTTTGTAAGTTTCTATAAGATCCCCCCTCAATCTTCTAAATTCCAGCGAGTACAAGCCGAGTCTATCCAATCTTTCCTCATATGAAAGTCCTGACATCCCAGTACATTACACATGGTGTCAGAAGTGAACTTCAGATTGACCGGTTGCTATTTTACGAGTTTATTACACTCAGAGATGACCGAAGGCTTTCGAAAGCCAGAACCTCTAGTCTTCGACAGCAAAATTGGAGAGAGTTGGCACCTCTTTGAACGACAGTATAGTGTCTTCATTGCTGCATCCCACTATGATAAGCCGGCTGTGGCACGTGCTAACATGCTCCTCAACCTCATAGGAGATGAAGCTTAAGTAATGGGCACAACAGTTTGTGTATGCAGACGGAATAACATCAACCTATCGATGGTGCATCCTCTGACTAAAGTCTGAAGAAGGGTCTCGACTCGAAACGTCATCCATTCCAACTCTCCAGAGATGCTTCCTGTACCGCTGGGTTCAGCTTTTTGTGTCTGTCTAAAGAAATTCCTTCTCATCTCCTTTTTAAAGGTGTCCTTTTATTCTGAGGCTGTGGCCTCTTGTCCTAGGCTCTCCCACTAGCGGAAACATCCTCGCCACTTTCATAATGGATCGGCAATAAATACTGCAGATTCACCATTCATCAGCTGAAGTATATGCATTGCCATAACTAACTCTATTGGGTCTCACTGATGTTCTTAATGTAATAGTTTTACCTTGCCCCTGCCTCTTTAAAACAAATGCACCCTTCGCTGGCAAAGTGAGAGATTCTTTCTGAAATTGAAACTGGGAGGAGGGATTTTAATTAAGATTTGGGATGAGGTATTGGATTCTCTGAGTGATGGAACATTATCTTTAGCAAGAGTTCTTTTTGCTGAACTGCAATTTCTAGCTGAGGTGTTGAGGTATGTGTGTCACAAATCATCCAGTAGATGTTCTATGATTATCTTGTGGTGTTGTATAATTGGTATGTGAATTAATTATAATCACACATTACACCAAGGTGCATGAAATCTCTCTCTCTCTCTTTCTCTCTCTCTCTCCCCCTCACTTTTTTTTTTTTTTTTTTTTTTTTTTCCCCTTTCAAAAACTTTATTCAACACAAATCATAAAATACAACACATCAAAACACAATCAAAAATCACACTATAATGAACAGATCATTGTAGTACAGCAGTACATTCATTTATAATCGCCTCAACCCCACGCGGCGACCAGCGCTGACGGAAGGCCTCCAGAGTCCCCGTGAACACCGCGTGTTCCCTCTCCAGGGACACACGTGCACGGACGTAGGCCCGAAAGAGGGGCAGGCAGCCGACTCTCGCCTGACCATCGACAGCCCGCTGCCTGGACCCACGAATGGCCATCTTGGCCAGGCCAAGGAGCAAACCGACAGGTAAGTCCCCCCCCCACACTCGGCTCTCCCCACTCCCCGCCTTGTGTCCAAACACCAGGATTGTGGGGCTAAAATGCAGCCAGAACTTGAGGAACAGCCCCTTCAGATATTGGTACAGGGGCAGTAACCTCACACACTCCATATACACATGGAATACGGTCTCCTCCTCTCCGCAGAAAATACATGCGGCAGACGAGCCCGTGAACCGACTCAAAAGTTTATTACAAACCACCGCTCCATGCAGCACTCTCCACCCCAGGTCCCCAATATAAAGGGGTACAACTCCCTTATAGAAGGACCCCCACTGGGGCCCCCTGCCGCCTTCGGATGGTAACACCGTCCTCCATGGTGAGTCAGGACGGGAGACGAAGGCACGGTGGTTCAGAATGTGCAGGAGCATCCTGTACAGTGCGCGTCTCCTTGCATCACAAAATGGCATGCTGGTCATCTCAGAAAGGCAGCTCAGATTATGCGGAGCCGGAGGCCGAGAAATATCCCGAAGCCTAGGCCCGATGAGCAGATCTGACGGAGCAGGGGTAAGCTCTATCTGAACCACTCTAGGCTCGCGCCTCTCCTCGACAACCACCATGACAGGATGAGGACCAGCCACACCCGCAGCCACAACATCCCCCTCTCCTCGTGGAACAACACTCTGGCTGAACACCACCAAATTCCTCACTCTTAACACATCCCTATAGAAAACAGGCAAGCCCCTTAGAGCGGGTCGACTGACACCCGCCACCGGGAGCCGCGAGACCCCCCTTAGGCAACGACCCTGACGAAAAAAAAATACGTGGCCACAGCGTGCCATCTGGGAGGGTTCTCTACATACATGTATCTCCGCAGAGTCCTGAGACGGAGAGCCGCCACCTGGGTGCGCACGCACACCAAGGACTGGCCGCCCTCCTCTAACGGAAGACTCAGGACCGCCGCGGAAATCCAATGCTTCCTATTTCCCCAAAAGAAATCCACCAGCTTCTTCTGTATAGCAGTTACAAATATAGAGGGCGGGACAAGAGTAGCCAGCCGGTACCATAACATAGAGGCCACCAGCTGGTTTATGACCAGCACCCTCCCCCGAAAGGAGAGAACTCCAAGCAGGCCTGACCAGCGCCCCAGCCGAGCAACCACCTTCGTCTCCAACTCTTGCCAGTTTGCCGGCCAAACATCCTCAGTGGGACTCAGGTACACCCCCAGATAGAGGAGGTGCGTGGTACTCCACGCATACAATGCCATCTCCTCCGGCAGGGAGTCTACCCGCCACTGACCCACCAAAAGTCCAGAGCACTTACTCCAGTTAATCCTAGCAGAAGATGCAGCCGAGAATATCTCCTGGCAGTCACGCATCCTCCGCAGGTCACCAGGATCAGTGAACATAAGAAGTACGTCATCGGCATACGCCGATAGAATCACCTCAACCCGCGGGCCAGGTAGGGCCAGGCCTGTCAACCTCCTCCGAAGAAGACACAGGAACGGCTCCACACAGACCGAATACAACTGGCCCGACATAGGGCACCCCTGGCGGACCCCCCTCCCAAAATGAAAAGGAGATAGCACCGCGCCATTAACCTTTACAAGACACTCCGCAGCAGCGTACAAAAGCCGGACCCGGGCCACGAAGTGTGGTCCAAACCCAAACGCTTGCAACGTCCCAAATAGGTATTCATGCTCTACCCTATCAAAAGCCTTCTCCTGATCAAGAGACAGAAAAGCAGCTGACTCACCAGTACCCTGGACTAAATGAATCAGGTCCCTAACCAGGTGGATGTTATCCTGGATGGACCGGCCAGGGACTGTATAAGATTGATCAGGATGAATCACTTGATGCAGCACGGAGCCCAGGCGATTTGCCATTGCCCGTGCAAAAATTTTATATTCTGTGCAAAGGAGAGAGACTGGACGCCAGTTCTTCAACAAACGGAGTTCGCCCTTCTTAGGCAGCAAGACAACAACCGTCCTACGCCACGAGAGAGGCATCACTCCAGTCGCCAGGCTCTCCCCCAAAACCAACATATAGTCACCCCCTAGGACGTCCCAGAATGCTCTAACAAACTCCACCGTCAACCCATCCAGCCCGGGGGACTTACCCCTCCTGAGCTGATGCAAGGCGCGAGTCAACTCCTCCAAAGATAAGGGGCCATCAAGAAGATCAGCCTCCCCCCTATCTACGGTCGGTAGACCCTCCCACAGATCTTGCTGAGCCTCCACACTGAACCCTTCCGCAGAGAACAGGGACCCATAAAAGGACCTAACCAAGGCATTAATCCTCTCTGGATCAGTGACAGAGGAGCCGTCATCTGCAAGCAACTCCACGAGCTGTTTTCGAGCTCCCCGCCCCTTCTCCAAAGAGAAAAAGAAAGGCGACGCTCGGTCCAGCTCGTGCAGCATCTGGACCCGAGACCTCACATAAGCGCCTCGAGATCGCTCAAGCAGCAGACTCCTCAAAACCTCCTTCTTCCTCTGAAACTCTCCCCATTCGCTGGAGTCTTCACCAAACTGACCCAGGCGAGACTCAGCGTCCTGTATCTCCCTCTCCAGCTTCTCGACCGCTGAGTCCCGCCTCCCAGTCGACCCCCATGTATATTCCTTACAAAAGAGACGGATGTGAGCTTTACCCACATCCCACCACTGCCTAAGGGAAGAGAAGCACCTCTGCCTCTCTCTCCACTTCACCCAAAACCGAGTGAATGACTCCCGGAAACACCGATCCTCCAGCAGCCTGTTGTTAAAGTGCCAGTACGCGGACCCAGCCCGAGCGCACGCTGGATTGAAATCCACACGCACCAGACAATGGTCCGAGCACGGCACCAGCCGCATTGAGGCCGCTGAGACACGGGAAACAAACGCTTGGGAAATATAAAACCGATCAATGCGGGAACCACCGCCCTCAGACCTCCGCGAAAAAGCAGTGGAATCAGGGTGAAGGTCCCTCCAAACATCAACCAACTCAAAGGAGTCAATCAAGCCTCTCAGCTTCTTCGCTACAGCAGGCGCACACTGAGTACCAGAACGGTCCCGCACCTCAAGTGTGCAATTAAAGTCCCCACCAAGGAAGACACACTCTCCCCTATCAATAGTGCCCAACAGAGCATTCACCTCCCGAAGCAGGCCGGCCTGCATCGTGCCGGAGCTAGGGGCATACACGTTAATGAAATGCAACGGCATGCCATCCAGGCTCACGGCCAGATGGAGCAAACGTCCTGGCACCACTTCCTGCACTTTTAAAATGCTTGGCAGAAAATTTGGGGCCAACAGAAAAGCCACCCCACTCGAATTTGAGCTGAGATGGCTCATATAAACCCTCCCTTCCCACTCCAGTTGCCAGGTAGGTTCATCACTAGCAACGGTATGTGTCTCTTGCAGATAACAAACTGCAAATCTCCCCTCCCTTAGGGCTGATAAGAGCTGAAATCTTCGAAAACTCGCTCTACTCCCATTTAAATTTAATGTAGCTACTGTGAATGTGTAGACACATTAGATTGTGACCCTCACACTCCCTGTAGTCACAGGAGGTCCTTTTCTGAGGACCTTCAACAAACCCCAAAACTGCCCCAAATCCGAGTCAGAAAGACCACTATCCTTGTTACTAAGGATAGCCTCGAGACTCTCCTTCACATCTAGAACATCCTCCCACCGCCTTGTAGCGGCAAACCATAATGTTTTGGGAGCACGACTTATTTTTAAGAACTCTCGCACCTCAACAATAAGCTTCGCCTCAGACACGGCCTTGGAGTCTGGGCTCTCAGCCAACCCGCTCGCACCTGAATCAACAACCTCAGAAAGACCAGAACTGTCTGACAAATCACTCTCTGTGCCCCCCCCACTGGCCGCATCGCTGTCCTCCTCCACAGCCATGACACGACCACCCGGATCAATGCTGGGGGTGGGTCCCAACACCCCTGCCTGAGACTCGCAGCCCTCTGAATGGCTGGGCTCCTGCACGCTACCATCACCCTCCTCCTCTGGGCCTGGGGAAGCAACAACAAGAGGCATCCCCAGGGCCTGTGGAACACTGGCACCCTCGGAGTCTGAAAGAGGATCACGTCCCATAACAGCCCTGACCTCCACATCATCCAGAGTGCCCTCTCCACAGGCATCACCCAGAGAATCACCACCTGCCATTAACCTCACCCCAGACAACTCATCCGGTGAGGCATCCCGCCCCCCAGCACCTCCACTGGCACTGATATGGAGCACAGACTTGAACGACAACACCCCCGAAACTCCCCCCTCAGCCTGACTCTGCGCATCCCCCGTCACAGAGGGCACACTACCAGAGGAGCCAACCACGTCACCTAACGTGCTAGCACCCTCAGTAGGCCTCTGAAACGAGGGGACCTCATCCGACCCAGAGGGTACACCCCCAAGGGAGCTAACCACAGCACCCGCCGAGATAACTCCCTCAGAGGGCCCCTGAGATGAAGGGACAGACTCCCGCCCAGTGGACCTACCTCCACCGGAATCAACTTCAGCACCCAGTCCGGTGACACCCGCTGTAGATCCATGAAGAGAAGGCCCAACCACCGACCCAGAAGACACCGGGTCAAGACCACTTTCAGCCACCTCAGTGGTGGAAAGCCCGGAGAAAGACATCCCCTTCGCTCTGGACCCACGCCCTTCCTCCTCTTCACCAGGCAGATGCCTCCTTTTAGTCCCACTCGCATGCGGAGGTGCGGTAACCTCCATAAGGGAAGGGTCATCCGCCTCCACATTACCCCCAACCACTTTGCCACCCACACGTTTAGGCTTCTTGACCCCCTTCCGAGCCACCACAACTCCCCCCTGGGCCCCAGCAGGTGCAGTCTGCACCACACTGGAGCTAAACTCACCCGATTGCACTTTCTTCGCTCGGGCGGCCCTATCCCTCTCCTTCTTCTTATTATGCTTCCCCTGCTTCTCCCAAAACCCCCCCTCAACACTCCCCTCCTCCTGCGCCCCACCTCCATCCACCGCCACAGGCGCAAGACGTAGGGGACGTGGGGGGCTTGGGCTCTCACTGCCCAGGGTCCCCAAAGCGGAACCTCTGGACCCAGAAGGCTTAGCACTGCCGCCCCGGGTCACCAAGGCAGAACTGGCAACCTCAGCCGGGTCAGCAGTACCACCCCGCGCCGCTGAGGTTTGACAAGCCACCCCAGATGGGCCAGCAGTGCTTTCCTGGGCCACTGCACTAGAACCTCTAGCAGTGCCCCCGCGAAAAAGACACTCCCTACGGAGATGTCCAAATTCGCCGCACGCATGACACCGTGCCTTGCCCCAACTCCAACGCACGGTTCTGGGTACACCCTTATGCACCACCTCAAAACTCCCCTCGGCACCATCCCCCTCACCCACCTTCATGAACACCCTCCTCTTGAAACTGAAGACCCCTTTTTCCTCCGGGTCCCCCCCGGGATGCAAGAGACGAAAACATTTAGACCGCACCTCCCCGAACTTGGACAGGTGTGGAATAAGCACTGCATCCGAAAAATAAGTGGGGCAGCTCCGCAGGAGAACCGGTCTCACCCTGGATACCCACGGATCCACCTGTACGTGGACCCCCCCCACTGAGATCCCCTCCTCCAACGCTCGGGCCACACACTCCCGGGTCTTAAGTATCATCTCCACCTTTCCCCTTTCGAGCTCAGAAGAGACAATAGCTCCCCTCCCAAGAAGTTCATTCATGGCCTTCGTAATTACCCCCCTCGACATCATAGGCCCAGTTTGAACAGAAATACCAAAACTGTCCCCATCCAAGTCAACATGAGGCTCAAGCTCAGATGGCCTCGCACCCGCGTAGGTCCGGACCTTCGGCCGCGCCCCTTCCATCGCCATCCTCACAGAGGCACAAACCAGCTCCAAGCCCCTCAGCAGCACAGCTCCAAGTTAAGTCCCAGAGACAGTCACAGTCAAAGACAGGCAGCAGAAAACAGAAACCTCCAGCTGAAGCAGGAAAGTCCCCAGGTTCGTCCACAGCCAAGAGCAGCTTACGGGAAACTCGATCCCAGTCGCGCTGGACGCAAAAGTACCTTCTTCACATTAAGCCAGGCAGCCGCACTGAGCAAAATGACTTTAGGGCAGAGAAGCGGTGCCAAAAACGACAAAGACACCGCACAACTTCAGCCCACGGAGATCACAGGCACTCTTGGCAATCCGCCAACGCCAACCGCACCCTCGACAATGTGGAGAAACTCAGGAATCTTCACACAGATGGAGGCTCCCCAGACCAGAGAAAAGCTTCAACAGCCCAACAATAAGTTGAACTATGAAGCCCCCCTGGGTCTGTGCCCTCTCCAACGGCAAAATCCTGGAAAGGCTGCTCCAATCCTTCTCAACTGCAGAGCTGAGAAGAAAACACGACCTCTCTCTCTCTCTCTCTCTCTCTCTCTCTCAATAGACAATAGGTGCAGGAGTAGGCCATTCGGCCCTTCAAGCCAGCACCGCCATTCAATGTGATCATAGCTGATCATCCCCAATCAGTACCCTGTTCCTGCCATATATCCTGACTCCGCTATCTTTAAGACCCCTATCTAGCTCTCTCTTGAAGAATCCAGAGAACCGGCCTCTACCGCCCTCTGAGGCAGAGAATTCCACTCACAAATCTCTGGGTGAAATAGTTTTCTTCTAAATGTAGCGTGTCCAAACCCTTAATAATCTTAAATGTCTCAATAAGATCCCCTCTCATTCTTCTAAACTCCAGAGTATAGAAGCCTAGCCGCTCCATTCTCTCAGCATATGACAGTCCCACCATCCCGGGAATTAACCTTGTGAACCTACGCTGCAGTCCCTCAATAGCAACAATGTTCTTCCTCAATTTAGGGCACCAAAACTGCACACAATACTCCAGGTGTGGTCTCACTAGGGGCCTGTACAACTGCAGAAGGACCTCGTTGCTCCTATACACAACTCCTCTTGTTATGAAGGCCAACATTCCATTTGCTTTCTTCACTGCCTGCTGAACCTGCATGCTTACTTTCATTTACTGATGAACAAAGACCCCCGGATCCCATTGTACTTCCCCTTTTCCCAACTTGACACCAATTAGATAACTATCTGCCTTCCTGTTTTTGCCACCAAAGTGGATAACCTCACATTTATCCACATTAAACTGCATCTGCCATGCATCTGCCCACTCACCCAACCTGTCCAAGTCACCCTGCATTCTTATCACATCCTCCTCACAGTTCACACTACCACCCAACTCTGTGTCCTCTGCAAATTTGCTAATATTACTTTAAATCCCTTCATCTAAATCATTGATGTATATTGTAAATAGCTGCGGTCCCAGCACGGAGCCTTGCGGTTCCCCACTAGTCACTGTCTCTCTCTCAAACAAAATACGCTAGCGGAGGATTGGTGTGAATGGATGGTTGATGGAGACTTGCTGGGTTGAAACACCCGTTTTGGTGATGTACAACTTTATGACTATCCAGGCCAAGAAGAAAATAAATAATGAAGATATGAAGTGCTGGTGCAACTCAGAGGGTCAGGCAACATCCCTGGACTCCCATGGATAGGCGACATTTTGGGTCAAGACCCTTCTTCAGTGATTGTAAGGGGGTGGGTAGGGGAGAATAAAGGAAGGTATGAAACAGGTCTGAATTATGGATTGTGAAGCCCAGGGAGGGGAAGGAAGTGGGAGGGGGGGAGGGGGGGATGGAGGTGATAGGTGCAAGCTCAGCCCCCCCCCTCCCCCCCTCCCCTCCCCCTCCCCCCCCCCCCCTCCCGCCCCCTTTGCCCCAACTGGACTCCCTTCTATTTAATTTCACTTTTACATTGTAGAGAAACATAGAAACATAGAAAATAGGTGCAGGAGTAGGCCATTCGGCCCTTCGAGCCTGCACCGCCATTCAATGTGATCATGGCTGATCATCCAACTCAGTATCCCGTACCTGCCTTCTCTCCATACCCCCTGATCCCTTTAGCCACAAGTGCCACATCTAACGCCCTCTTAAATATAGCCAATGAACTGGCCTCAACTACCTCCTGTGGCAGAGAATTCCAGAGACTCACCACTCTCTGTGTAAAGAATGTTTTCCTCATCTCGGTCCTAAAGAAATTCCCCTTATCCTTAGACTGTGACCCCTTGTTCTGGACTCCCCAACATCGGGAACAATCTTCCAGCATCTAGCTTGTCCAACCCCTTAAGAATTTTTTAAGTTTCTATAAGATCCCCCCTCAATCTTCTAAATTCCAGCGAGTACAAGCCAAGTCTATCCAATCTTTCCTCATATGAAAGTCCTGACATCCCAGGAATCAGTCTGGTGAATCTTCGCTGTACCCCCTCTATAGCAAAGATGTCTTTCCTCAGATTTGGAGACCAAAACTGTACGCAATACTCCAGGTGTGGCCTCACCAAAACCCTGTACAACTGCAGTAGAACCGCCCTGCTCCTATACTCAAATGAATGCTAACATACCATTTGCTTTCTTCACTGCCTGCTGCACCTGCATGCCTACTTTCAATGACTGGTGTACCATGACACCCAGGTCTCGTTGCATGTCCCCCTTTCCTAATCTGCCACCATTCAGATAATAGTCTACCCTCATGTTTTTGCCACCAAAGTGGATAACCTCACATTTATCCACATTATACTGCATCTGCCATGCATCTGCCCATTCACTCAGCCTATCCAAATCACCCTGCAGCCTCCAAGCATCCTCCTCACACCTAACTATACCCCCCAGCTTGGTATCATCTGCAAATTTGGAGATGTTGCATTGAATTCCCTCGTCCAAATCATTAATATATATTGTAAATAGCTGGGGTCCCAGCACTGAGCCTTGCGGCACCCCACTAGTCACTGCCTGCCATTCTGAAAAGGACCCGTTTACTCCTACCCTTTGCCTCCTGTCTGCTAGCCAGTTCTCTATCCACATCAATACTGAACCCTCAATACCGTGTGCTTTAAGTTTGTATGCTAATCTCTTATGCGGGACCTTGTCGAAAGCCTTCTGAAAGTCTAGATATAACACATCCACTGGTTCTCCCTTATCCACTCTACTAGTTACATCCTCTAAAAATTCTATCAGATTTGTCAGACATGATTTACCTTTCGTAAATCCATGCTGGCTTTGTCCAATGATTTCACCACTTTCCAAATGCGCTGCTATCCCATCTTTAATAACCAACTCTAGCAGTTTCCCCACTACCGATGTTAGACTAACTGGTCTGTAATTCCCCGCTTTCTCTCTCCCTCCTTTTTTAAAAAGTGGGGTTACATTAGCTACCCTCCAATCCTCAGGAACTACTCCAGAATCTAAGGAATTTTGAAAAATTATCACTAATGCATCCACTATTTCTCTGGCTACCTCCTTGAGTACTCTGGGATGCAGACTATCTGGCCCTGGGGATTTATCGGCCTTTAATCCGTTCAATTTACCCAACACCACCTCCCGGCTAACCTGGATTTCACTCAGTTCCTCCATCTTATTTGACCCCCGTTCCACTGCTATTTCCGGCAGATTATTTATGTCTTCCTTAGTGAAGACAGAACCAAAGTAGTTATTCAATTGGTCTGCCATGTCCTTGTTCCCCATGATCAATTCACCTGTTTCTGACTGCAAGGGACCAACATTTGTTTTAACTAGTCTCTTTCTCTTCACATATCTATAAAAACTTTTGCAGTCAGTTTTTATGTTCCCTGCCAGTTTCCTTTCATAATCTATTTTTCCTTTCCTAATTAAGCCCTTTGTCCTCCTCTGCTGGATTCTGAATTTCTCCCAGTCCTCCGGTAGGCTGCTTTTTCTGGCAAATTTGTATGCCTCATCTTTTGTTTTTATACTATCCCTGATTTCCTTTGTTATCCATGGATGCACCACCTTCCCCGATTTATTCTTTTGCCAAACTGGTATGAACAACTTTTGTACTTCATCCATATAACCATATAACCATATAACAATTACAGCACGGAAACAGGCCATCTCGGCCCTTCAAGTCCGTGCCGAACAACTTTTTTCCCTTAGTCCCACCTGCCTGCACTCATACCATAACCCTCCATACCCTTCTCATCCATATGCCTATCCAATTTATTTTTAAATGATACCAACGAACCTGCCGCCACCACTTCCACTGGAAGCTCATTCCACACCGCTACCACTCTCTGAGTAAAGAAGTTCCCCCTCATGTTACCCCTAAACCTCTGTCCCTTAATTCTAAAGTCATGTCCTCTTGTTCGAATCTTCCCTATTCTCAAAGGGAAAAGCTTGTCCACATTAACTCTGTCTATCCCTCTCATCATTTTAAAGACCTCTATCAAGTCCCCCCTTAACCTTCTGCGCTCCAGAGAATAAAGACCTAACTTATTCAACCTATCTCTGTAACTTAGCTGTTGAAACCCAGGCAACATTCTAGTAAATCGCCTCTGTACCCTCTCTATTTTGTTGACATCCTTCCTATAATTGGGCGACCAAAATTGTACACCATACTCCAGATTTGGTCTCACCAACGCCTTGTACAATTTTAACATTACATCCCAGCTTCTATACTCAATGCTCTGATTTATAAAGGCTAGCATACCAAAAGCTTTCTTTACCACCCTATCTATATGAGATTCTACCTTCAAGGAACTATGCACGGTTATTCCCAGATCCCTCTGTTCAACTGTATTCTTCAATTCCCTACCGTTTACCATGTACGTCCTATTTTGATTTGTCCTGCCAAGGTGTAGCACCTCACATTTATCAGCATTAAACTCCATCTGCCATCTTTCAGCCCATTTTTCCAACTGGCCTAAATCACTCTGTAGACTTTGGAAATCCTCTTCATTATCCAAACACCCCCTATCTTGGTATCATCTGCATACTTACTAATCCAATTTACCACCCCTTCATCCAGATCATTGATGTACATGACAAACAACAAAGGACCCAACACAGATCCCTGAGGCATCCCACTAGTCACCTGCCTCCAACCCGACAAACAGCCATCCACTATTACCCTCTGGCTTCTCCCATTCAGCCACTGTTGAATCCATCCTGCTATTCCTGCATTTATACCCAACAGTTGAACCTTCTTAACCAACCTTCCATGAGGAACCTTGTCAAAGGCCTTACTGAAGTCCATATAGACAACATCCACTGCTTTACCCTCGTCAATTTCCCTAGTAACCTCTTCAAAAAATTCAAGAAGATTAGTCAAACATGACCTTCCAGGCATAAATCCATGTTGACTGTTCCTAATTAGACCCTCTTTATCCAGATACTTATATATATTATCTCTAAGTATCTTTTCCATTAACTTGCCCACCACTGAAGTCAAACTAACCGGTCTATAATTGCTAGGTTTACTTTTAGAACCCTTTTTAAACAATGGAACAACATGCGCAGTACGCCAATCCTCGGGGACTATTCCAGTTTCTAATGACATTTGAAATATTTCTGTCATAGCCCCGGCTATTTCTACACTAACTTCCCTCAATGTCCTAGGGAATATCCTGTCAGGACCTGGAGACTTATCCACTTTTATATTTTTCAAAAGTGCCAGTACTTCTTTTACTTTGAAACTCATAGTATCCATAGCTACTCTACTAGTTTCCCTTACCTCACATAATTCAATATCCTTCTCCTTGACACATTAGTACAAAGCTCTGTGGCTAACGTGTACAAGTTTCAGGAAGCAGTGGAGTGTGTGAGTGTTCCCCATCGATTTGCATCTGACCATAATTTTCTGCCACTTTCGACGTTAGCCATCGCCAAAGCTCACAAGCACCTTATCTCCTCTTTCTGTTGGATATGGACCTCAAATAGCAATTATCAATTTACTGGGTTTGTATTATATGTACTGTATATCATGATATGCAGCTAGTCAGGCTGAAAAATAATGGTACAACTGTTGATTATTATGTGATTTATGGACAATATATGACTCCACTTGGGAGGTAGGAAATGCAAACCACGAAGGCTCACCTCAGTACAGTGAAACATTATGGAGGGCACTGTAGAACAGTACAGCACAGGAACAGTGTCTGTGCTGAACATGATACCAAAATGAACAAACGTCCTCTGCATGCACATGATCCATATCTCTCCATTTCCTGCATATCCACGTGCCTATCTGAAATAGACACGAAGTGCTGGCGTAACTCACCTGGGTCACGCAACATCTATGGAGAAAAGGAATAGGTGATGTTTTGTGTCGAGACCCCCCTTCAGACTGAGACTGCCTATCTAAAAGCCTTTTAAATGCCACTGTCGTTTCTGCCTCCACCACCCCTGGCAGTGTGTTCCAGGCACCTCCCAACTCTCTGTGTTACAAAAGCAGGGATGCCAACAATTGGTGAGAGTTGGGAGTGAGAAATTGCAAGAGACCAATCTGGTGCATACTGTGGCGGGTCTTTTAACTTACACTTGAATACAATATTTATGCTTTAAGTTGGATTAGCTATAAATAAGGTTATGTTAAATTACATTCCTAATTACATTCCACAGTAGAGCCAGGCTCTGATCAACACGTGCAGCACATGAATAATCTTACTGTATTCATGTATGAAAATCAGATTATAATCAAGCACTTGGTCCATGTTGACCAACCTGGATTTCACTGCACACTTAGTACTACTCCTGACCCTGACACCAGTTGCATACCCCTGGATATTCTGGATTAATAAATTAAGGTTTTGTCAACTAATTACAAATCAGGCTAAGTACAAATCAATAACATTAGCCAACTCTGAAACATGAAGTGCTGAGCATTGGGATCCAGACATCATGGACAACTGGCCTCTCAGTTCCCCACTCACATCTGGCTGTGCTCTCCGTCTGAACCAGGGGCCGCGAAGCGTTTTTTAAAGTGGGGGGGGGTGGGGCTGAGAGATCACTGATCACTGGCCTTGGGGTACCCGGTAAGGGGAGGGTGTGGAGGGGGCTGTGCCCCCCCCGTGCCTCCCCTGTACGCCCCCCCCCCCCCCCCCACGGTAGACTCATTGAAATTTAATGTATTAAAATCATGTTTTAGTGCTTTGTATAGGTATGATTTCAATGGTTTTTTTGTTTAAATTATTTTTAAGAGGTAATTTTTTAAGGGGTAACTTTTTCCACACAAAGGGTGGTGGGTGTATGGCACAAGCTGCCAGAGGAGGTCGTTGAGGCAGGGACTATCCCAACATTTAAGAAACAGTTAGACTGATACATGGATAGGAGAGGTTTGGAGGGATGTGGACCAAAAGCAAGTAGTGTAGCTGGAACGGGTGTTGGTGGGTGTGGGCAAGTTGTACTGAAGGGCCTGTTTTCACACTGTATCACTCTATGAATACATTATACCTCCACCATGCATGAATCTTTCAAAATCAAGTGGTCGAGTTTTATTGCCATATAATCAAGCATAGAAACATAGAAAATAGGTGCAGGAATAGGCCATTTGGCCCTTCAAGCCAGCACTGCCATTCAATATGATCATGGTTGTTCATCTAAAATCAGTATCTCTTTCCTGTTTTTTCCCCATATCCTGTGATTTCGCTAGCCCCAAGAACTAAATGTAACTCTCTCTTGAAAACATCCAGTGAATTGACCTCCACTGCCTTCTGCGGCAGAGAATAGTAAGATTGAACGAGAACTTACCAGTTCGAAGGTTGATCTTTATTTTATGAGGAGTCGAAGTGAGGGATTTCGTGAAGAGCCCGCCGGCGCGCATGCTCGACATACTTCAAAGTAGCGGCGTGGAATCACAGAACCAACAATAGAAATGACTTCGCATAGTATGATTGAATTGACTAAGATTACCAGATGAAGGTGATTGAGGGTTGGGCGAGGAGGGCACGAAATCCCTCACTTCGACTCCTCATAAAATAAAGATCAACCTTCGAACTGGTAAGTTCTCGTTCAATCTTTCTATTTCATTTCGGAGTCACGTGAGTGACTTCGTGAAGACTTCAAAGCTTCTGTGATTACACGCCCTGGACCACGTCCATGCTGACACACCACTACCAGGGATGGATGGGAGGAACAAACTTGCTCAATAGTTCATACTGCAAAACAAGAGCATATTTATTAATAACAAATCAAAAACCCCTCATGCGGGGACATCTCCACGTTCTTGACCTGCATTCAGCACGGCTTCTGCGAACTGTAGAGGAGCAGCAACAGGCTTGTTATAAAAACGCTGGAACACAGCTTCATTCGCCCATCCTGCTGTGGCGAGAATTTGGTCCATGGGCACCTCCATGACCCTCGCCGCTGATGTCGATGCAGCCCTGGTGGAATGGGACTTGAACACATTAATGTCGATACCTGACTTACCCAAGACGACTCGAAGCCACCTGGATATCGTCTGGACTGTCACTCGATGATGAGGTCTCTTATGAGTGACAAGCAGGTATCTCTCCATTCCTCTGATGCGTGCCGTCACCTTGACATAGTGGCGGATATGTGAGGCTAAACATAGCCTAGCATCTGCGGGGTATGCCGGGAACTTCAGCTGCAGCCCTGTGCACCCAGGTCTATGCTGCTTTAGTAGCTCGTCAATGAAAAAGACTACTTCTGTAGGGGTAGATGTCATTCTGTCGACACGAAGTTTGTGTAGTGTCTGTACCCTCTGAGCTGAAGTCAGCGCTAGTAACATCACCAGCTTCATGGTGAGTTGGTCCAGTTGGAGCCCTTCCATGGGAGACCACGTCCTGAGCAGGGTTAATACGTCCCTGACATCCCAGGTGATATTATAGCGTGGTGTAGGCGGATTCATATTGAATATACCCCGCATGAGTCTGGACACTAGCCTGTTGGATCCTACCCCAATCTTGAGGTAGAATGATAGCGCACTTCTGGCGCTGTTGATGGCACTGTAACTTAAGTGTTCATCATGGTGCAACCCCGCGAGGAATTCCAGGACGTCGGTTATTGTCACGTCATCGTACGTGATGCGAGAGCGGCTGCAGTAGGCTTCCCACTTCTTAATATGCGAGCGGTATCTTCGCCTTGTGGACTCTCGACACGACGCCCCGATGGTATCCATGGTCCGAGCCGAGAGGCCGTATTGGACTAACGGCCTGTTCAGAACCTGCAAGCCAACAAATTTAAATAGCCATGGCAGGGATGTGGCTCCCCTGAGACAGGGTGAGTAACCAATTGTGGGCAACCCTTCAAAAGGACCCAAGGTTCGTTGAGCATGTCAAAGACCACCGGATACCAAGGCTGTGTGGGCCAGTCGGGTATAATAAGGATGCCCTTGGCAGCATCTGCCTGAATCTTTCGCAATACCCGACTGATGAGGCAAAACGGAGGGAAGGCATAGAAAAACCAATTCCCCCAGTCCAGCGAGAATGCATCTAGCGCTATTGCCCCAGGATCTGGTTCCCATGAAACGTAGGCTGGTACCTGATGGTTCAACCGTGACGCAAAAAGGTCAATGTCCGGTTTACCAAATTTGGCTGTGACTTTAGAAAAAATCTCAGGATGCAACATCCATTCAATGTTGTCATTAAATTTGCGTGACCTGGTGTCCGCCACAATATTAAGCTCACCTGGCAAAAAGGTAGCTGAAATCCAAATGTCTCTTTGAACACACCAGAGCCAAATTGAGTTAGCCAATTTGTCACACGAAACTGACCCGGTACCACCCATATGGTTTAAATATGCCACAGCTGTGGTGTTGTCTATTTGGAGACGGACGTGTGCTCCAACAAGCTTGGAACAATATGCACGAAGTCCGTGGAATGCTGCCAGCAACTCCAAATAGTTAATCCCTTGAGTCAACAACATCGATGCCTCAAGGGTGTCCCATCTGCCCCCACAACTAGAGCAATTATCAGTAGCTCCCCAGCCATTGGAGCTTGCATCAGTCTGTAAATATACCACCGGATTAGCCTCCCTGACAGGCTTAAATGAGTTGCTAATGTGACACACCCACCATTGCAACTCAGTTATCGCTTCGGACGGCAGCTGCATTGATCGATCGTAATGACCAGCGTTCCGTTTTAACGCAGTAATTTTAGCTCTTTGCAAATTCTGATAATGCAAAGGTCCATATCGTGCTGCCGGAAACAAAGCCACTAGCTTGCCAATTACTGTGGCTGTATGCCGAATCGATGGTATATTGGTGCCAATTAAATCTCTGCACACCTTAGTGACTTCCTCCATTTTGTTAATTGGTATAGTTATCCTCATGCTCATTGAGTTCACCGTGAACCCTAGGTAATTAATTACCTGGGCAGGGCAGAACTTCGATTTCTCTGGATGGACAATGAATCCTAATTGTTGAAATATATTGACAGCAGCTGCAACACCCTGTTCAGCCAATTGCAGGGTGTGGCCCACAATAAAGACATCATCTAAATAGGCCATAACTATATGATGTCGTTGTCTCAAATAAGCCATGATTGGCTTCACCAATTTAGTGAACAATCTAGGGGCTGTAGTGAGCCCATTAGGCAAAGCCTTATACTGCCAAAGTTGCCCCATCCAGATAAATTTCAAAAAACTTCTATCATATTTCTGGATGGATACTGAATAATATGCATCCCTCAAATCAATGCATGCCATAAAGCAGCCATCAGAAATCAATGATTTGGCTGTTTCAAACGTATCCATTTTAAAATGAGTATATGTTACAAACGTATTCAAACGGGTTAGATCAATAATGACACGACAGCCTCCATCCTTCTTAGGTCTAGTAAATATGTTCGAAACAAATTCAATTGGCTCATGCACCGTTTTCTCAATCACACCCTTCTGTTCCAGACTTAAAATTTCCTTATAACCTGCTGCCTGTTCTGCAGCAGACAATTTGAACGTACGACCAGGCATGTGCTGGGATGGAGGAATGTCGCCATTAATAAACTCAATTTTATGCCCCTGAATATTCCGCAACACATACTCATCACCAGTAAAATTACCCCATGCATCCAAAAACAACCGTAAACGACCACCAACATGGGAAGTTAAACAGAGAGAAAAGAGAGAACCAGACCCCCTCACCTCCGTGGTTACTGGCGGTCCTTGACACGTGTGGGTGGCCGTGGAGGTGCTGGGTTGGCTTGAGGGCGCGGCGTCTTCAATTTCCACAAAGGTCTCTGCCGACCCTGTCCTAAAAAAGACCCTTGGTGCTGGTTCTGGTGCTGTTGTCGTTGTGGAGCTAGAGGGCGAGTCCTCGTCGAGGCACTGGCCGACCCTCGTGAGCGAATGTATGGAGCTTTTGAGCCTGACGGTGTGGGGGCACTCTGAGAGCGCATGATCCTCACCGTTTTGGCTTGTTCGTCAAGCTCTTTGACTCTCTTCGAGAGGTCCTCACCAAAGAGCTGACGGGGCGGCGGCGGCGGCGGTGGTTTGCACAATCCTGCAAACTTCGGGTTGAGTGCTGGGCGGATGCTGTTTTTGCGAAACCCGTTGATTTCGTGCTGGGTCGCGCACAATAAGGCCAGAGCATCTTCCTGGTCCAAATTCAGTTCGTCCCCGTCCACCGACCGCGCAAAGGCGGTAATACCGGCCGTGAGGAGTTTCAGGATCCGCTGCAATTTTAGCTCCTGTTGACGGATAGCCGCACTGATGTTGCCCCATATTGGCGTATTGACCACAGGCACGTTGAGGGAGTTGCAGTTTGATGGAGCCTTGTGACGGCTCATAGCCTGGATGAGGACTTCTTCCTGCAGCACCTGATTATTAAGAAAGTCCACTGTGGCTGCCAGCTTTGTATTTAGAGGAAGACCAGCCGTATGTGGGGCCGCGAATTTGGTCGCCACATCCAAGAGTTCCTCCGCTGGCACCTCCAACGGAGGTGGTAC
This sequence comes from Raja brachyura, assembly GCA_963514005.1. Next base: position 11,291,490 of record OY740786.1, on the reverse strand, counting down.
GGGATCCACCAGAACCTCCTCCTCCTGCTGCTCCAGGCTGATAGTAGATGTTGGTGAAGACGCCCTGTGCCTGTTGCTGCCCTGCTGTTGTTGACGTTGAAGCAGGAGCTCCAGCAGCCGCTCCATACAGTCAATACGCCCTTCACCCTGAACACTCAGGTGGTCGGAGTCCTCCGGCTCTGAAAAGAAAACCGGGCTCCTGTCATCGGCCCGCACCTCGTCGAGGCCCTGCCGGTGCCGGTAGTTGTCGCTAACAGCCGCCGAGGCGAAACTGCACGATTCCTGCGCGGGCGTGTTCAACCGCCTCCGTTTAGCGGGAGCTGAAGCCGCTGCCACTAAGGGCACTTGCGGCGAGGTGTCGGCACCTGCCGAAGCATGGCTGCCTGGGGCCCGCGCAGTCTTGCCGGCTGCCCACATCGTGGACGTTGCCGACGCATGGTCTCGCCCACCCATCCATGGGGGGCTCGGCGACCGTGACGAGACCCGACTCGACCGACCCGTCCCGGCGTCGAGAGTCGGGGTGTGCCGGCTGGACCTCACAGCCGCCCCGGGTCTCGCCCTGGAACCTGACCGCTCCTCCGCGATAGGCAATGCCTTAGCCCTAACAGGGTTAGGCTTCTGGGCTCCTGCCCTCCCCCTTCTCGGAGGGCTGAGTGGAACAGGCACGTGCCCTGCTCGAGGTCGCCAGCGAGCCCGCTGACGACCTGACTGCCATGGCAGGGTCCCCCTGCTCTGGCGGCACACCACACTCCTCCTCGTCGAACTCCTCCGAGCTGTGGTGTGCTGGCGGATCTGGACCTGTAATCACAGGGCTTACCCACATCTCCGCCTGAGTCCCGGCCTGCGCTGCAGGTACTGCCGATGGTAAAGGCCCCGGAACTGTTGACCGGCGAACTCGTCCTGACGTCCTCCGGCCCTTCGAACTCCCATCCATGTCCTTGCTGCAAGACATAATCAGACAACAAGGACCACCAACTAAAGGTAGAATACTTACCTCCGTGGCCCCTTATGAAGGGCTGGCGAGGAGCGCGCTCCACCGCCAGCCGTCGCAGCAATGCGTTACGACGATATGTCGAGCATGCGCGCCGGCGGGCTCTTCACGAAGTCACTCACGTGACTCCGAAATGAAATTCCACAGATTCACAACTCTCTGCGTGAAGAAAGTTTATCCTCATCTCAGTCCTAAATGGCCTACCCTTATTATTAAACTGTGATCCCTGGATCTGAACTCCCCCAACATCGGGAACATTTTTCCTGCGTTACAGTAAGTGGAAATCTAGCAGGCAAGCAGGATGCTTTCTCCAACCAACCCATTTTGTGAATCCCAAAATCTTGGGGCGCCGCGCGCGACCACGCATGACCGCGTGACACTGCCTACGTCACCACGCGCCATGCACGCGTAATGCACGCCATGCGCGCGTAATGCACACCATGCTCGCATCCTGATGCGTGCGTCATGCGTCAAGACGTGTAAATGATGTTGCGTAAATGACGCGCAGATGACGCCTAAGTGGGACGGCCCTTCAGTCTCAATCTCAGTCTACCCCACGACAGAAAGGGGAGGAGTTGTAAGTTTGATAGCCACAGGGAAGAAGGATCCCCTGTGGCGTTCTGTGCTGCATCTTGGTGAAACCAGTCTGTTGCATTTTGTCCTTCTCATCTTAAAGCTATGTCTTTGACAGCTCCGGCGCTAGGATAAAGGTTCTGACTCTCTACCCTATCTTTAGAACTCATAACTTTATAACTTTGTATACATCTATCTGGTCTGCCAACAATCTCCAGTGCTGTGGAGAAAGCAATCTAAATCTGCCCAATCTCTACTTGTAGCTAATACCCGCTAATCCAGGCAGCATTACAAATAAAAGCAACAGAACACACAAAATACATATATTAGCAATGTTACAAATTTTTGAGATTTAAAAAAATCAAGTCTGCAATTTATCCCATCAGATAAAGCTTAAAAAGAAGTTTAATTTGACACCTAATTCACTTTCATATCTTCAGTATTAAAAAAGTTATGGCCATTTTCATACTCGGAAATTAGCATCTTGTTCTCTATTGCTTTTCCATTGACTTAACACAAAAGTTGTGATCAAGGACAGCCAAAAGCTCACAACTTTCTTAAAAATTAAGAGAACTGAAAGAAATTTTCAGTTATTATAGATTGAAGCATTCTAGAACAAATATGAAACAATCTTACTTGGATGACTTGAAATTAAAGCAAATAATTAGTTAGTTACCCAATTGTAGCTAATTACAAAATTCAATTACTAGATCTAAACATCTATCCATTTCTTAAGAAAATATTAACATTTTTTTAAAAGCCTAAGTGTCCAAATAACATTCACACAAGAATTCACAATATAACATGATTTTTAAATCGCATTGTCATTAATTTATAGTCCAAATTGAAGGAATTTAGTGTTTGATGCCCGTAAATTAATGGCCATTTAAATCAACTTGCGAGTGGGATTTTACGGAACGCGATGGATTGGAACGTTGCGGTTGCGGTGAATTTAAACCCCATATCATCAGGAAAAATACTGCTGGTTCGTATGGGGAATAAATCACAGTTTTGCAACATGAAATGTTGATTAAGGTCATCTAAACAAGCAAGTTTATATGTAAAAATAAACAGCTTTTCTTTACCTGTCCCCTACGTAAAATCGGTCCCCGTTGTCGGCGTTCATGGCATTAGAAGCTAATTTTTATTTTACTCCAGCGCTGAAATAGTCGGGCGGTTTAAAAAAAATATTTCATTTACTGGCAGTCGGAAAGAATCTTTCACAAAAGCTCGCACTCCGAGAAAATATAATTCCGGAAGGTCGGGGAAAACGGCATTTTAACCCCACCCCCCCCCCCTCAAAGGCGCCAAAGTCGCGCACACGGCCAGTGACAGAACTGCAGCGCCGCTGAAGGTAAGTTTTGTAACATACCTACATATATTGACATAAACATCCACCACAGTGACTCCTCCACATTCCTCACTGTGATGGAAGGCGAAAAAAAGTTTAATCTCTTCCCTTCTTTGTTCTCCCATGGTGGATGGCCTCGAGTCTTCGGTTGACGGAATGATCTTACTCCCATAGCTAGTGGCAGGCATCCTAGTCGGGGCGATCAAGCTCCTGCATCGGGGGGGGGGGGAACTCAGCTCCCTCGCGCCGGTGATTGGACCCAGGGTCGGGGCTTGTTGAACCTTCTGGATCGTTGGAGCTCCCGAGACTGCGAGCCCTTGATGTTAAAGTCCGCAGGCAAGGGATCGGCTCCGCTGGTAAGTCTATGCCCCCGTGGTGGGGCTCAAAGTCAGTCCGGAGAAGATCTCCAGCTCCACGATGTTAGGCCGCAGAGCAACCAGAGATATGGAAAACAATCGCATCTCCGTCAGGGTAAGAGATTGAAAAATTGATTGATCCCCCTCCCCCACCCCCATATGAAACCAACCGGAGAAAATTTACACAATCTTTTAAAATGCACTAAAAATAACCAAAAAAACCCTGAAAAAACAGACAGACTGTTGGCGATGCAGCCAATCGTGCCGCGCCCCTGGTGGAACTTCAGCCCGCCGAGTCCGCACCGTCCGGTGATCTCCGCACGATAACACTATTCTACGCACACTGGGGACTGTTTACAGAAGCCAATTTGCTTTCAAACCTGTACGTCTTTGGAATGTGGGAGGGAACAGGAGCACCTGTAGAAAACCCACGCGGTCACAGTGAGAAATTCCAAACTCCGTACAGACGACACCCATAGTCAGGATCGAACCCGGGTCTGTGCCGCAGTAAGGCAGCAGCTCTACCGCTGCACCACCCTAATATTGAGGCTCCATCTCTGGAACCCCATGTTGGCCAGTGACCAGTCGCTGTCATCAAAGAGTTTTTAAACCAATGTTTAAATAAGCCCTACATGCGAGGCATTTAAGGACATTTCGTACATAATTACATAAATCAACAATATAAATGATTAAAACAATAATTATCAACTTTATTAAAAATGCATTGACATACTAGGAAATAATTTGCAGCAGTAAAGCAAAGTATAATAAAGCGAAACGAGGCAGGAATTTATCTTCAATTACATTTTGACATAGGATCACCAATTCTTTCCAAAGCTACAATTTTTCCCATGGGGGAACGGCCAAAGAGCTGTGTAGGAAGCAACTGCAGATGCTGGTTTACACTGAAGATAGACACAAAATGCTGGAGTAATTCAGCTGGACAGGCAGCGTCTCTGGAGAGAAGTAATGGGTGACGTTTCGGGTCGAGACCCTTCTGCAGGCTGAGAGTCAAGGGAGATGGAAACGAGAGATATGGAAGGGTAAGGTATGAAAACGAGAGATCAAAGGGGATGGAGATCAAGGACATTGAAGAAGAGATCCTTGTTAGCCAGGGGGATGTTACAACGAGGCATACAAAATAACATTTAATCAGGAGGACAGTCAAACTAGTCGGAAAACTAAGATGGGGGAGGGGTGGAGTGAGAGGGAAAGCAAAGGTTACTTGGAGATAGAGAAGTCAATATTCATACAACTTAGTTGTAAGCTGCTCAAGTGAAATATGAAGTGCTGTTTGTCCAATTTGTGCTGGGCCTCACTCGGGCAGCGGAGGAGGCCCAGGACAGAAAGGTCAGTGTGGGAATCGAAGGGGGAGTTGATGTGTTTAGCAACCGGGAGATCATGAAGGTCTAGGGGGATTGAGCGGGGATGTGCAACGAAATGATTGCTGAGACTGCGCTTGGTCTAGCCGTTATATATACCAAAGAGGTATTGCCCCTGTGGACAACTTTCTTATTTGTCTAAGGTAATCTGTCACAGCTATGTTCCTGCTACGGGTGGGAAGGATTGGTTTATTAACTTCTTGTGTAGGAAGGAACGGCAGATGCTGGTTTTAATCGAAGATAGTCACAAAATGCTGGAATAACGAGGCAGGACAGGCACCATCTCTGGAGAGAAGGAATGGGTGACGTTTCAGGTGGAGACCTAACTTCTTTCCTGCCTCAGTTGACCAATCCAGTAACAGCAGTCTGAAGAAGGGTCCCGACCCAAAGCGTTACCTATCCATGTTCTCTGGAGATGCTGCCTGGCCCAATGAGTTACTCCAGCGCTTTATGGCTTTTTTAGTAAACCAGCATCTGCAGCTTCTTGTGGAAACAAAGAACTGCAGTTGCTGGTTTATTAGACAATAGACAATAGGTGCAGGAGTAGGCCATTCGGCCCTTTGAGCCAGCATCGCTGGCTCAAAGGACTGATCATCCCCAATCAGTACCCCGTTCCTGCCTTCTCTCCATATCCCCTGACTCCACTTTCTTTAAGGGTCAAAGTGCTGGAGTAACACAACCGGTCAGGCAGCATCCTTGGAGAACATGGATAGGTGATGTTTCCTTTGTTTCCAATGGCCTGAATTGTTTAGCATCCTTACTGTTTTGCATATCTTTCATTAATTTGTTCTGTTTCTCTCTATATCACCATCTATATCACTAGTTTCCCCTGACTCTCAATCTGATGAAGGGTCTTGACCCAAAACGTCACCTATTTCTTTTCTCCAGAGATGCTGCCTGACCCGCCGAGTTCCTCCAGCTTTTTGTGTCTACCTCTGCTTTAAGCCGACATCCGCGGTTGCTTCCCGCACATGGATAGGTGATGATTTGGGTCAGTGCCCATCCTCAGTCTACCGAAATGTTACCTATGCTACCTGACCCGTTGAGTTCCTCCAGCACTTTGTGACAATCTGTTGTTCCTTGTTTAACAGTAACAATCTGTGTTTGAGTGGCAGAGAGAATATGCCAGGCTCTGACTTGGGGCCTTTGTAGGTTCTTTACCGAAAATTGGAGAATTCAACGTTCATGCCGTTGGATTGAAAGCTCCCAAAGTGGAGGTTTTAATTTAGGTTCAGTTACATCATATAACGGCCGGCTCTAAACAATATAGAGGAAGGCACAGCGTGCTGGACTAGCTCAGGAGGTCAGGCAGCAACTCGGGAGAATGTGGATAGCAACGTTTCAGGTCGGGACCCTTCTTCAGACTCTTCAGATCCTTCTAGAGTCTGAAGAAGGCCCCGATCTGAAACATCGCCGAATCATGACCTCCTGAGATGCTGCCTGACCCGCTGAGCTACTCCAGGTCATAAGGTCATAAGTGATAGGAGCAGAATCTCTGCCTTGAAAATAACATATCCATTGACTTGGCCTCCACAGCCTACTGTGGCCTTCATAGCCTTCTCCAGCATGTTGTACAAATCTGCAGTTCATGTTCAAAAGTGATAGGAGCAGAATTAGGACATTTGGCCCATCAAGTCTACTGCGCCAATCAATCATGGCTGATCTATCTCTCCCTCCTAACCCCGCCCCTATCCCCATCTTCTCCCCATAGCCCCTGACAGCCATACGAAGCAAGTCCCTTGTTTCTTCAAAATAATGCAGACATGATCGGTGTGAAACGCCCTGCGGTCTTTGCTTTTCTTCATGTGGTCACAGGTGTGATGGCCGGTTAAAAAACCTTGATTGTACCGGGGAGGTTGCATTTTTTTTTAAACCCACTTTGACAGTTCCTCAGACTAAGAATGTTTAATGCCCACTGATTCTGCATACTCTGCCTTAAATTCAATGTTTATTTCCCCTTGTTGAAACGCACGTGTGATTTATTGCACCAGTGACACCTGCACTAAGTAAAGGCAGTTTATTCTGAGAATTCACATGTGGAAGTGGGATCAGGAAACCAATTTGGAGCCGAGGATGATAAATGGCTGCTCTCTCTCGCTAGCATTTTACTGAAAAATATCTGTGTAATTGCCATTTTTTCCCCCCCTTCTCTTCTTTTTGCATCTATTTATGTCCCTGAGTATGAAGGGCCCGATAATTGCTGTTATTTTTATTTCAAAGCAGGATCAAGCTATTGTTTTGTTAATCTTAAACTGGGTATTAGACTAGGGAGTGGGAATAATTCCCTTCTCGCAATAGCTGGAAGAGTTCTCGCTCGCTAGCATTAGACTAGGAGAGAACCCGGTGCTCTAATTCAATGGGTAATTCTGTTGCTACATATCTTAACGCATTCCCATTTTTTTTTTGTTGTCCTTTTCGAGGGAAACTCTGCAAATGTACAGATAGAAACCGTCGCTGTTTGTCACTGTACTTTAGCGGTACCAGGATAAGAGTTTTTAAAAAAAAGATTGGGGTGAAATTATCAAGGCTCTCATTCCTAACCGCGCTCCCCCTCTCACTTTCAAACTGAACAGTGTATTTTTTTTTGCTTTTAAGCGGGAATCTGCCTTTTTGCATTACGATGCTCAAAATTCTTCAGAATTTTTTTTGTGTCTCCGCATTTTTTGACTTTCACAAGGGTGCCAATTAGCATTCCTTGGCTTTGAAATAACGGAGGATCTTTGTTTAGCTGGGGACTAAGATTTTATTCAATATTTCAGCAGTAAGAAAACATGGAGCACTTTGACAGGTGAATAAATGCTTTTATTGAACTCCGGGAGACAGACACGGAGATTTTTCTTTCTTTATTTCGTTTTTATTATCTACGGTCGGACCCTACTGGGACAACCGAGTTCTTTTTCTTCACTCCTTACATTGATTTTTGCATTAGGCTGCTATATTGAATAATTAATATACTCACTGTGATTGATGATTTGCATGGCTTGAATATTAGGTTATCAATCAAAACCCACTTGTCCTAATGTAATAATATTGAAAACGTGTCAAAAAGTGTTCGTCCTATTTGTAGATAATGTTGACTAGAGTAGAATATTGGCGTAATGGGGAATGCTTTTTTTTTCCGGCAGCAAAATGGACTAGTTAAACATTCATAACACACAAAGATCGTGCGAGTCTTTCAAAAAAGATGTAACAAGCGCTTGCACCCCCCCCCCCCCCCCAGTGAAGGTGCTCGGATCCAATAAACAATGGTTTATTTCAGCCCTGGGAAAGGGTCCTCGATTAAAACATTTAAATTTTTTTATTTTTTTTTAACAGCTATCTCTTTATCTGCTCCTAGTCATTTTTCAGGACTCGGATGAAAACCTAATTGTTTGGCGCGGAGGAAGAAGGGAAAGAAATTGGGGCCGAATTTTTTTTTTTGCTCGGTAAATGGTGAAAAAAATTAATCACCTTTCCGAGCCCACGGACCTGACAATGGGGAAGATATTGGCTGCATTTAAGGCAGGAGTTGGGGGGCATGGCTGGTAATAATCTCCACATGAGCAATGTAATCCATCACTCACCCAGTATCGGTTTAAGCACAAGAGTTTTAATGTACGTTGTACTAACCATTGCAGGCAGTTTGTCAACTGCTGGGGCCACTCGGGGATACCGTGGCATGCATGATTTAGCTGCAGAAACAGGCGACCTTTGAACGTTGAACAATAAGAAGCCTGCCTCTGAGGCAGGAATCTAGGGGGACAGTAATCACAGTGCACTCATCTACAATTATTATACTTAAACAGCGCCAGCTAAGTCAACTGGCACGTTAGTACGAAACAAAGGGTGCGAGCTTGGGGAGGGGGGGAGGGGGGGGGGGGGGGCTAGAACTACTGAGCCATGAACCAACAAAGGACTACAGTCCACCTGAGAGAGAAGTCATGTTGATATTTCCCTTCTGATACCTGTCCGCACTTGGCTCTGATCTTTGCTTTCCCCTTTGATGAATCTGCAGAGCAATTGGTCAAAAGTTCATAAGTGATAGGAGCAGAATTAGGCCATTCGGCCCATCAAGTCTACTCCACCATTCAATCGTGGCCGATCTATCTCTCCCCCCTAACCCCATTCTTCTGCCTATCCCCATAACCCCCGACACCTGTACTAATCAAGAATGTATCTATCTCTGCCTTAAAGATACCCATTGACATGGCTTCCGCAGCCTTCTGTGGCAATAATTCCACTGATTCACCATTCTCCGACCAAAGAAATTCCTCCTCATCTCCTTCCTAAAGCAACGTTCTTAATTTCTGAGGCTATGAGGCATCCCAGGAACTAGACTGATTCCTGGGATGTCAGGACTTTCATATGAGCAAAGACTGGATAGACTTGGCTTGTACTCGCTAGAATTCATAAGATTGAGGGGGGATCTTATAGAAACTTACAAAATTCTTAAGGGGTTGGACAGGCTAGATGCAGGAAGATTGTTCCCGATGTTGGGGAGGTCCAGAACAAAGGGTCACAGTCTGAGGATAAGGGGGAATTCCTTTAGGACTGAGATGAGGAAAACATTTTTCACACAGAGAGTGGTGAGTCTCAGGAATTCATGCCACAGAAGGTAGTTGAGGCAAGTTCATTGGCTATATTTAAGAGGGAGTTAGATGTGGCCCTTGTGGCCAAAGGGATCAGGGGGTATGGAGAGAAGGCAGGTACAGGATACTGAGTTGGATGATCAGCCATGATCATATTGAATGGTGGTGCAGGCTCGAAGGGCCGAATGGCCTACTCCTGCTCCTAGTTTCTATGTTTCTATGCCCTCTGGTCCTCGACTCTCGGGCGAGTGGAAACATCTTATGCACATCCACTCTATCCAGGCCTTTCACTATTCGGTCAGTGTCTAGAGAATTATGTATAGACAAAAAGAGACATCATAAGATCATAATCATGTGTTAGGAGCAAAATTAGGCCATTCGGCCCATCGTCTGCTCTGCCATTCAATCATGGCTGATCTATTACTCCCTCCTTAAACCCCTGTCTCACGGTGCGAGTTGGCCCACGAGTGACCCCGAGTTTTCACTCGTGGTGATCACGTACAGCCAACGTAGCGGGAACGTCGGAACTCGCGCGATCAACTTGTCCACTCGTGGCGCTAACGGCAGGTACCCGCGAAACTTGTGAACTCGTGAAAAAAGTCAAACATGTTTGACTTTTTCCACGAGTCAAATTTCGTGGTCAAGTTTAAAATTGAAACATTTAAACTCAGAGTTATATCGTAGTGGCCCGTGCGTTAAGTTTAGTGATTCGTGCGTCTACCGTGGGAACTCTTTAATAGACACAAAATGCTGGAGAAACTCGCGGACCAGGCAGCATCTCTGGAGAGAAGGAATAGAGTCGAGACCCTTCTTCAGACTTACCCAAAACGCCACCCATTCCTTCTCTCCAGAGATGCGGCCTGTCCAGCCGAGTTACTCCAGCATTTTGTGTCTATCTATACTTTAGTTTCGGATATGATCAAGTGTAAGAAACGCAAACCAGACTACCTTCACATCAGAGAATCCCAATGTTCCTAATTTGGCCGAGGCACTTCACTGTCCGTGTGTAGGAAGGAACTGCAGATGCTGGTTTACACCGACGATAGATACAAACATGCTGGAGTAACTCAGCGGGACAGGCATCGCATCTGGAGAGAAGGAATGGGTGATGTTTCGGGTCGGGACCCTTCTTCAGACTCCCCGCTCATTCTTCCCTCGTCCATGTGAACTTGTGGGGGTGCGAGGAATCGGGCGTCGCTGGGTGAGGGGAAGAGAGGTTTTACTGCTGAATTATGCGCAACAGAAGCATGAAGTGGGGGTAATGTCCGTTTAAACTATCTTGTCGTCATTCCCCCCCCCCCCAATGTTGGGAGAGAGAGGGGAGAGAGTTGTGCAAACAAACCACGGGAGACTGCATCTTTGGAGGGAAATCATAAAATGTATAGGGATGTTTCGGGCCGGGACCCTAAAGGTTGACTACCCGTTTCGCAGATGCCGTTCCTAGCCCCCCTCTCACTCCTCCTCACCCATAGTCTTTGCCTTCTCCCAATTCCACCATCCCTCGCCCCCCCGCCCCAAACCTGTCCTCACCTGAACTGCTGAAGATAACCGAGTGCTTTAAATGCGAATCCCGGACTGCGGCAACAACACACGTCCTGAGCGGGAGAGGAACTTGGTAACTCAAGAGCAAACGGGAGGGGAACTTGGTAACTCTGGAGACGATCTCGGAACATCGCAGATTACCATACCCGTGGGAACTCGCCTCAAACACTTGCACATCAACTTGGAATATCGTACACAACCACGAGTCTGTCACTCTGGGTCACTCGTGTGTCAACTCGCACCGTGAGACAGGGCCTTAACCCCATTTTCCTGCCTTCTCCCCATAACCTCTGACACCTGTACGAATCAAGAATTTATCTATCTCTGTCTTAAATATATCCGAAACTTCACCATTCTTTCTCTCCAGAGATGCTGCCTGTCCCGCTGAGTGTCTATTTTGTGTCTATCCAGCATTTTGCTCACAAGGCAGGAACGGGGTACTGATTGGGGATGATCAGCCATGATCAAATTGAATGGCGGTGCTGGCTCGAAGGGCCAAATGGCCTATTCGTGCACCTATTGTCTATTGCCTATTTTGTGTCTATCTAAGTTAATCCCTTTTGTCTGCTGACAAGGTGCCCATCTTAGCTAGTCCCATATCCCTCTACACCTTTTTAATTGATGTACCTCTACATGTATCTGCTTAGCATTTATTTCCAAAGGACTAGAATATAAGAACAGGGATGCAATGCTGAGGCTTTATAAGTTCCTGGTCAGACCGCATTTGGAACCGAACTGAACTGAACTGTGGAGAAAGCAGGCCCAGTAAAAGCTTTGAACATCTGCAAGGGAACGGCATTGTGTTCGGGGCTAACTGGATAAGTCTAACAGAAAGCTGGCACAGGCTCAATGGAGTGAATGGCCTCAGGCACTGAAACACTGTGGGGGGAAAAAGGAAAAATGCACTTCGTATCCTCCCGTTAAGTTCTCCAGCGGTGACAGGTTGGGAAAATGAAAAGGAGCAGGATTTTGGAATCTGGGAGTTATATTACCTGCTGTCAACTAAACTCAGTAAAATAGTAGGTGTGTGTAAATTATTTTAACCTAAATTGTGTTATGTGTTTGTTTTAGTTATATCGTTAATATTACTATAATAAACCTGTGTCTAACGTTACAGAATCTTTATTGCTAGGCTTTCGTCTTGTGCCAAGTGCCAGAATTGAAAAGTTACAAATATATTGAGCCCATGGAGACACTGTTTCATTGTACCTGCCAGTATTTGAAGAGAGAATAATTTATTTCTTATTGGGTGGTGTATACTGTGTTTGTAACGGTTAAAAGAGCAAAATTCTGTGCAGTTTTGGTTCCCAAGAGATCAGTCTAACATATTAGATTCTCCACGGCCCATTGATCTAAAGTCTGCGATTACCATTATGAACACATAGTCCATGTGTAAGTGTAACAATTCTGCCATAATTGTGATTCACAAGGCCAGGCAAGAGACCATAAAGGATATTGGTTTTATACTCAGACGACTTGCTAAAAGACTTGCCAGCAGATGTACCTGATGTGGTGAAGGATATCACATGTGCAAGCAGCCAAACAGTTATCAGATCTAGTGTGCTGACCTGACTGAGAAGGTGCACATCACAGTGTAAAGGGAATGAATGGATTCAGTTACAAAGGAACAGCAGAACGTCAATACTGATCCAACTGGTCATGAATAGTCCTGGGCCTGTAAAATCTCTTCCAGCCAAGAATATTCATTGGAAGGATAGCCATTTGCGGCAAGTTCTTCCTAGACTTGATGGCATTTCCGTGTCCAACTGTGCACATTCATATTGAAGTTCAAAGAAGAGGACTTTCTCCACTTTTATGCAAACAGTTATTTCCCCAGCTTCTGTACCAGAGACAACCCAAAAGACATGGGGCGTCACGGTGGTGCAGCGGTAGAGTTGCTGCCTTACAGCGCCAGAAACCCGGGTTCGACCCGGGTTCGGTTTTGTCTGTACGGAGTTTGTACATTCTGCCCATGGTCTGTGTGGGTTTTCTCCAGGTGCTCCGGTTTCCTCCCACACTCCAAACAAGTACAGGTTTGTAGGTAAATTGGCTTTGGTAACATTGAAAATTGCTGGTCGTCACGGACTCGGGTGGGCCGAAGGGCCTGTATCTCTAAACTAAACTAAACTAAACTAAAAAAATTCCACTATTGTAGCTGTCGCCACCACTGACCATGGTAGCACATTCCACACTATGTAAATAACTTGTGCCTCAAATCTCCTTTAAACTTTACCCCTCTCACCTTAAAGCTATGCCCTCTAATTCTTGGCATTTCCACCCCGAGAAAAAAGGTTTTGACTGTCTACCCTGTCTGTGCCTTTTATAATTTTATATAATTTTATCATGTCACCCTCAACCTCCAAAGTTCCATAGAAAACAATCCAAGTTTGTCCAAGCTCCCCTTTAAAGCTAATACCCTCCAATCCAAGCCACATTTTGGTAAACCTCTTCTGTCTCCTCCAAAGCCTCCGCATCCTTCCTGTAATGGGTCAATTCATTCACATTCAAGACAAGGATAATAGCCCAGAACTCAATGTAAATTAACATTAATGGCTTGGCTCCCCACCAACTTAATGCTGGGGCATTTTCACTTGCAAATCCTAATGATGGCTGACAACTTCATTCCCACAAACTGTAATAAAATGATTGGGAATTTTCCAGAGAAGTTGTAGAAAGATATAATACGGCTATGCAGAAGTGACAATTTATATGTGTCAAGCAACACCAAACTGTCAACGTCAAGATATCCATCTAATGATTCTGTATGATTGTGTAGGGATCAGTCTGAAGGAGGGACCTGACCCAAAATATTGTCTGCCCAATTTCTCCACAGATGCTGCCAGACCCACTGAGTTCTGCCAGCACTTTGTATTTCACTGCTGAAACTGGAACCAGAGTGTGTTGGTCAGTCACATTCCACTCTTCCTGCAAAGAAACTTCCCCATTACATTTGAGTACAGGAGCAAGGAGCTTACTGCAGTGGTTTGAATATAGGAGCAAGGAGGTCTAATTGCAGTTGTTTCAATATAGGAGCAAGGAGGTCCTACTGCAGTCGTTTTGGGTATAGGAGGCACAGCAGGCAGTGAAGAAAGCTAATGGCATGTTGACTCTCATAGCGAGAGGATTTGAGTATAGGAGCAAGGAGGTCCTACTGCAGTTGTACGGGGCCCTGATGAGGCCACACCTGAAGTATTATGTGCAGTTTTGGACTCTGATTTGAGGAAGGACATTCTTGCTATTGAGGGAGTGCAGCGTAGGTTCACCAGGTTAATTCACGGGATGGCGGGACTGACATATGATGAAAGTACCATGAGACCTGGGTGTCATGGTACACCAGTCATTGAAAGTAGGCATGCAGGTACAGCAGGCAGTGAAGAAAGCCAATGGTATGTTAGCTTTCATAGCAAAAGGATTTGAGTATAGGAGCAGGGAGGTTCTACTTCAGTTGTATAGGGTCTTGGTGAGGCCACACCTGGAGTATTGCGTACAGTTCTGGTCTCCAAATCTGAGGAAGGACATTATTGCCATAGAGGGAGTGCAGCGAAGGTTCACCAGACTGATTCCTGGGATGTCAGGACTGTCTTATGAACAAAGACTGCATAGACTCGGTTTATACTCTCTAGAATTTAGGAGATTGAGAGGGGATCTTATAGGAACTTACAAGATTCTTAAGGGGTTGGACAGGCTAGATGCAGGAAGATTGTTCCCGATGTTGGGGAGGTTCAGGACAAGGGGTCACAGCTTAAGGATAAGGGGGAAATCCTTTAGGACCGAGATGAGAAGGAATTTTTTCACACAGAGAGTGGTGGGTCTCTGGAACTCTCTGCCACAGAGGGTAGTTGAGGCCAGTTCATTGGCTATATTTAAGAGGGAGTTAGACGTGGCCCTTGTGGCAAAGGGGATCAGAGGGTATGGAGAGAAGGCAGGTACGGGATACTGAGTTGGATGATTAGCCATGATCATATTGAATGGCGGTGCAGGCTCGAAGGGCCGAATGGCCTACTCCTGCACCTAATTTCTATGTTTCTATGAAAGAAGGATCGACTGGACTTGTATTCACTGGAATTTAGAAGGATGAGAGGGGATCATGTAGAAACGTACAACATTCTTAAGGGATTGGACAGGTTAGATGCAGGATATATGTTCCCGATGTTGGGGGAGTCCAGAACCAGGGGTCACAGTTTAAGAATAAGGGGTAGGCCATTTAGGACTGAGATGAGGAAAAACTTTTTCACCCAGAGAATTGTGAATCTGTGGCATTCTCTGCCACAGAAGGCAGTGGAGGCCAATTCACTGGATATTTTCAAGAGAGTGTTAGATGTACCTCAGCTCTTAGGGCTAATGGAATCGAGGGATATGGGGACAAAGCAGGAACGGGATACTGATTTTGGATGATCATCCATGATCATATTGAATGGCGGTGCTGGCTAGAAGAGCCAAATGGCATACTCCTGCACCTATTGTCATGTTTCTATGTTTCTATCTCCCTAATCCCCACTTGGCTTTAAAATGATGGCTTCTAGGCTTTGAAATTCCCTGGCCCATCGCTGTTACCGGCCCCATCCTCTCAGTCTCTGGTCTTCAGGGGATGAGCTGGGGCTGGCTCAGCGACCTCCCCGACAGGCCACGGTCCATCGGGCCTTGCGTTCATAGAAACATAGAAACATAGAAAATAGGTGCAGGAGTAGGCCATTCGGCCCTTCGAGCCTGCACCACAATTCAGTATGATCATGGCTGATCATCCAACTCAATATCCTGTACCTGCCTTCTCTACATACCCCCTGATCCCTTTAGCCACAAGCTCCACATCTAACTCCCTCTTAAATATAGCCAATGAACTGGCCTCAACTACCTTCTGTGGCAGAGAATTCCACAGATTCACCACTCTCTGTGTGAAAAATGATCTTCTCATCTCGGTCCTAAAAGACTTCCCCCTTATCCTCAATCTGTGACCCCTTGTTCTGGACTTCCCCAACATTGGGAACAGTCTATCTGCATCTAGCCTGTCCAACCCCTGTTCCTCTGAGTAAAGGCTGTGGCCTCCAGCATTGATCTCCTGGGACCCTGGTCTTCCATCACACTCATTTGTTGTGTCATTGTTCCAAAAGCACCCTGTTATAGGAAGGACATCATTAAGCTGGAAAGAGTGCAGAGTCAAGAGTGTTTTATTGTCATATGTCCCGGATGGGACAATGAAATTCTTACTTGCTGCAGTACAACAGAATATGTGAATATGTAAACATAGTAAATAACGGGGGTAGAGAAAAAAAAGTTCAATAGATTACAAATATAGTGCAATAATAATATAGTATTTTGCAGTTCAGAGCTAAGATCTTATTTGTTGTTGCGTTTAATAGCCTGATGGCTGTAGGGAAGAAGCTGTTCATGAACCTGGACGTTACAGTTTTCAGGCTCCTGTACCTTAGAAACATAGAAACATAGAAAATAGGTGCAGGAGTAGGCCATTTGGCCCTTCGAGCCTGCACCGCCATTCAATGTGATCATGGCTGATCATCCAACTCAGTATCCCGTACCTGCCTTCTCTCCATACCCCCTGATCCCTTTAGCCACAAGTGCCACATCTAACACCCTCTTAAATATAGCCAATGAACTGGCCTCAACTACCTTCTGTGGCAGAGAATTCCAGAGACTCACCACTCTCTGTGTAAAGAATGTTTTTCTCATTTCGGTCCTAAAGGAATTCCCTCTTATCCTTAGACTGTGACCCCTTGTTCTGGACTCCCCCAACATCGGGAACAATCTTCCAGCATCTAGCTTGTCCAACCCCTTAAGAATTTTGTAAGTTTCTATAAGATCCCCCCTCAATCTTCTAAATTCCAGCGAGTACAAGCCGAGTCTATCCAATCTTTCCTCATATGAAAGTCCTGACATCCCAGGAATCAGTCTGGTGAATCTTCTCTGTACCCCCTCTATGGCAAGGATGTCTTTCCTCAGATTTGGAGACCAAAACTGTACGCAATATTCCAGGTGTGGCCTCACCAAAACCCTGTACAACTGCAGTAGAACCTCTCTGCTCCTATACTCAAATCCTTTCGCTATGAATGCTAACATACCATTTGCTTTCTTCACTGCCTGCTGCACCTGCATGCCTACTTTCAATGACTGGTGTACCATGACACCCAGGTCTCGTTGCATCTCCCCCTTTCCTAATCTGCCACCATTCAGATAATAGTCTACCCTCATGTTTTTGCCACCAAAGTGGATAACCTCACATTTATCCACATTATACTGCATCTGCCATGCATCTGCCCATTCACTCAGCCTATCCAAATCACCCTGCAGCCTCCAAGCATCCTCCTCACACCTAACTATACCCCCCAGCTTGGTATCATCTGCAAATTTGGAGATGTTGCATTGAATTCCCTCGTCCAAATCATTAATATATATTGTAAATAGCTGGGGTCCCAGCACTGAGCCTTGCGGCACCCCACTAGTCACTGCCTGCCATTCTGAAAAGGACCCGTTTACTCCTACCCTTTGCCTCCTGTCTGCTAGCCAGTTCTCTATCCACATCAATACTGAACCCCCAATACCGTGTGCTTTAAGTTTGTATGCTAATCTCTTATGCGGGACCTTGTCGAAAGCCTTCTGAAAGTCTAGATATAACACATCCACTGGTTCTCCCTTATCCACTCTACTAGTTACATCCTCGAAAAATTCTATCAGATTTGTCAGACATGATTTACCTTTCGTAAATCCATGCTGACTTTGTCCAATGATTTCACCACTTTCCAAATGCGCTGCTATCCCATCTTTAATAACTGACTCTAGCAGTTTCCCCACTACCGATGTTAGACTAACTGGTCTGTAATTCCCCGCTTTCTCTCTCCCTCCTTTTTTAAAAAGTGGGGTTACATTAGCTACCCTCCAATCCTCAGGAACTACTCCAGAATCTAAGGAATTTTGAAAAATTATCACTAATGCATCCACTATTTCTCTGGCTACCTCCTTGAGTACTCTGGGATGCAGACTATCTGGCCCTGGGGATTTATCGGCCTTCAATCCGTTCAATTTACCCAACACCACCTCCCGGCTAACCAAGATTTCACTCAGTTCCTCCATCTTATTTGACCCCCGTTCCACTGCTATTTCCGGCAGATTATTTATGTCCTCCTTAGTGAAGACAGAACCAAAGTAGTTATTCAATTGGTCTGCCATGTCCTTGTTCCCCATGATCAATTCACCTGTTTCTGACTGCAAGGGACCAACATTTGTTTTAACTAGTCTCTTTCTCTTCACATATCTATAAAAACCTTCTTCCTGATAGCAGTGGTGAGATGAGTGTGTGGCCAGGATGGTGTGGATCTTTGATGATTTTGGCTGCCTTTTTGAGGCAGTTGTTGCCAGGACACGAGGGCCTGAGATTGGGCATGCTCGGACTTTATTTCTTTGATTGCAGGAGGCTAAGGGGTGATCTTAGAAAGATGCATAAAATCATAAGGGAAATTGATAGGGTGAATGCACAGTCTGTTACCCAGGGTAGGGGAACGAAAAACCAGAGGACAAAGGTTTAAGGTGAGATGGGAAAGATTTAATAGGAACCCGAGCGGCTACTTTTTCTCTCATGGGAGTAGTGGGTATATGGAATGAGCTGCCAGGGGTGGTAGTTGAGGCAGGTAAACCAACAACTGTTAAAAAAGAAGAAGGGTCTGAAGAAGGGTCTCGACCCGAAACGTCGCCTATCTCCTTCGCTCCTTAGATGCTGCTGCACCCGCTGAGTTTCTCCAGCTTTTTGTGTAACCCTCGATTCTCCAGCATCTGCAGTTCCTTCTTTAACACTGTTAAAAACATTTAGAGAGTTTAGGGAAAAACATTTAGATTGGAAAGGTTTAGAGGGATTTGGACAAAATGTGGGCAAATGGGACTAGCTTAGATGGGTATCTTGGTTGGCGTGGGTCGAAGGGACTGTTTCCGTGAAGAATGACTCTATAACTCTATAATATAATATAAAGGCACAAAAAAGCCGGAGTAACTCAGCGGGACAGGCAGCATCTCTGGAGAGAAGGAATGGGCGACGTTTCGGCTCGAGACCCTTATTCGAGACCCGATACGTCACCCATCCTTTCTCCCCGGAGACGCTCGCTGCCCGTCCCGCTCGGTTGCTCCAAATATTTGTGTTTATCTTCGGTTTAAACCAGCATGTCCGGTTCCTTCCTTACTGATAAGGGCACAAATGATGCGCTGAACAGGATTGATTATCAATTAAATCGGTGGACCTCCAGTGAGTGGTCAAGTACGAGAGATAACTGAACAACTCTAAACTGTAACCTCACTCAATGACCTGGTGTGAGAATGGCAAGTCCCACAATAATTCACACATTATTAGAAGAAACACTTCCTTCGATCAATACATTTTGGATTTAAATCCAGATATGAAAAGATGAGAATAGTTTTATTGATCCAGTACTCGCTGTGGGGATCTTCACTTGAAGGGAAGTGTAGGTCAAAGATTGGCCTAAAAATCTGCAGAGATTATGTTTTGATCTTCCTTTCCTTTAAGAATGGAAGATCCGCTGGGAGCAAGGAGTTTTTTTGAGTTTATCCTCGCATGCTATCGCACCGAAGCGCCGGATTCAGTGTTGGATATTTAATCAAACGTGAAAGGAAACACAAAAAAACTGGATGCATAGAATCATATGCGTAATGGTGTTGATTACAACCACCAGCCTCCTCCTCAGGATTAACTCTGGAGATGAAGCAGAGTCCATCAGGATCGTTTTAAAATGAAAATTAGAAGAAAGGGAAATTAACGGCAGATGCTGGAAATCTAAAGCAAAAATTGAAAATGCTGGAAATACTTAGTGAGTCAGGCTGCATCCGTGGGAAGAGAAACGGGGGCAAGGTTTCATAAATGAGTTCATACGTTCATAAGGAGCAGAATTAGGCCATTTGGCCCATCAATTGATCTGTCCTTCCCTCTCAACCCCATTTCAGCTCAGAGACTTTGAGTTTGGTTTAGATGTGTTTAATTTGGGATTGTGTTCGCATGGACATTGTGGGCAGAAGGGCCTGTTCTTGTGCTGTATTGTTTTATAGTAAAAGATAAGACCCTGGAGTAAATCGGCAGCTCAGTCAGCATAGATAGGTGACTTTTCGGGTCGGGACCCTTCATACTGATTGTAGTAGGGGATGTTAAAGGTGGGAAAGAGGTGGGGCGAGAGGTGCAAAGAAAAAAACTGACCTGTATCAAGCTATCACTTAGTGTCACATAGCAGAGAAATAGGCCCTTCAGCCCTACTTGTCCACACTGACCAACATGTTCCATCTACATTAGTACCACCTGCCAGCACTTGGCCCATATCTCTCCAAACCTGTCCAATCCATGTACCTATCTAATTATTTCTTAAACCTCGACTGCCTCCTCTGGCAGCTCGTTCCATACACCCACCACCCTTTGTGTGAAAAAGTTACCTCAGATTCCTATTAAATCTTTCCCTATGTCCATCTTAAACCTATGTCCGCTGGTTTCCCTACTCTGGGCAAAAGACTCTGTGTGTCTACCCGATCTATTCCTCTCATGATTTAGTACACCTCTATGAGATCACCCCTCATCCGCCTGTGCTCCATGGAATAGAGTGCCAGCCTGTCCCACGTTGCCAGTTTACCCAAGAGCTCTCCAGAGTAAAAAATAATCAAACTCGTGGTACTTCATCACGAGTATTTTTTTACTCTTGGAACATTTTCACACTGTTGAAAATATGTCACGAGTTTCCGCGTTTTAGAAACATAGAAACATTGAAAAATAGGTGCAGGAGTAGGCCATTCGGCCCTTCGAGCCAGCACCGCCATTCAATATGATCATGGCTGATCATCCAACTTATGATCCAACTTACGAGGTTTTCCCGAGTACCTGCCGTTTGCATCACGAGCCGCTACGAGACATCCACGAGCTCCGACGTACCCGCTACGTACATTCTCTGTACTTACAACGAGTTTGATTTTTTTTTAAAAACTCGGGAGAGCTCTTGGGTAAACTCGGATCGTGGGACAGGGCCTTTAGTTATAGGTATAGTTCAGACCCTCGAGTCCTGGCAACATCCTTGTAAATCTTCTCTGTACACTTTCCAACTTGAAATGATAGTTTTTCACTATATTCTCGGTGCATGTAGCATAATAGGCCAATACCAATAAATTAGAATAGGCACAGCTCAATTGTTGTTTCACCTGAAAACAATATTTGGGCCCCTGAATGGCAGGAGATACGAAGGGAAGGGTTGCATCTTCTACAATTGATCGGGTAGTGCTGTGAAAACGGATTGTCATTCCTGGGCAGTTCTGCTGCATTTTATCCAGCTGCAATATTAACAGCTTCATCTCTCTCCACGAAACAGTCAGACAGAAGGCTGTGGAGGCCAAGCCAATTAATATTTTTAAGGCGGAGATTGATAGATTCTTGATTGGTACGGGTGTCAGGGGTTATGGGGGAGAAGGCAGGAGAATGGGGTTAGGAGGGTGAGATAGATCAGCCATGATTGAATGGTGGCGTGATGGGCCGAATGGCCTAATTCTGCTCCAAGAGTTTATGATGGACTGGATATCTCTTGCAGGTTTTGCATACTCCGCTTTGTTGTTTCTTGTTTCTTCCTTCCTTTCTTTCTCTCTTTTTTTTTTTTTTTTTTTTTTTTCATTTCAAAAACTTTATTCAACACAAATCATAAAATACAACACATCAAAACACAATCAAAAATCACACTATAATGAACAGATCATTGTAGTACAGCAGTACATTCATTTATAATCGCCTCAACCCCACGCGGCGACCAGCGCTGACGGAAGGCCTCCAGAGTCCCCGTGAACACCGCGTGTTCCCTCTCCAGGGACACACGTGCACGGACGTAGGCCCGAAAGAGGGGCAGGCAGCCGACTCTCGCCAGACCGTCGACCGCCCGCTGCCTGGACCCACGAATGGCCATCTTGGCCAGGCCAAGGAGCAAACCGACAGGTAAGTCCCCCCCCCACACTCGGCTCTCCCCACTCCCCGCCTTGTGTCCAAACACCAGGATTGTGGGGCTAAAATGCAGCCAGAACTTGAGGAACAGCCCCTTCAGATATTGGTACAGGGGCAGTAACCTCACACACTCCATATACACATGGAATACGGTCTCCTCCTCTCCGCAGAAAATACATGCGGCAGACGAGCCCGTGAACCGACTCAAAAGTTTATTACAAACCACCGCTCCATGCAGCACTCTCCACCCCAGGTCCCCAATATAAAGGGGTACAACTCCCTTATAGAAGGACCCCCACTGGGGCCCCCCGCCGCCTTCGGATGGTAACACCGTCCTCCATGGTGAGTCAGGACGGGAGACGAAGGCACGGTGGTTCAGAATGTGCAGGAGCATCCTGTACAGTGCGCGTCTCCTTGCATCACAAAATGGCATGCTGGTCATCTCAGAAAGGCAGCTCAGATTATGCGGAGCCGGAGGCCGAGAAATATCCCGAAGCCTAGGCCCGATGAGCAGATCTGACGGAGCAGGGGTAAGCTCTATCTGAACCACTCTAGGCTCGCGCCTCTCCTCGACAACCACCATGACAGGATGAGGACCAGCCACACCCGCAGCCACAACATCCCCCTCTCCTCGTGGAACAACACTCTGGCTGAACACCACCAAATTCCTCACTCTTAACACATCCCTATAGAAAACAGGCAAGCCCCTTAGAGCGGGTCGACTGACACCCGCCACCGGGAGCCGCGAGACCCCCCTTAGGCAACGACCCTGACGAAAAAAATACGTGGCCAGAGCGTGCCATCTGGGAGGGTTCTCTACATACATGTATCTCCGCAGAGTCCTGAGACGGAGAGCCGCCACCTGGGTGCGCACGCACACCAAGGACTGGCCGCCCTCCTCTAACGGAAGACTCAGGACCGCCGCGGAAATCCAATGCTTCCTATTTCCCCAAAAGAAATCCACCAGCTTCTTCTGTATAGCAGTTACAAATATAGAGGGCGGGACAAGAGTAGCCAGCCGGTACCATAACATAGAGGCCACCAGCTGGTTTATGACCAGCACCCTCCCCCGAAAGGAGAGAACTCCAAGCAGGCCTGACCAGCGCCCCAGCCGAGCAACCACCTTCGTCTCCAACTCTTGCCAGTTTGCCGGCCAAACATCCTCAGTGGGACTCAGGTACACCCCCAGATAGAGGAGGTGCGTGGTACTCCACGCATACAATGCCATCTCCTCCGGCAGGGAGTCTACCCGCCACTGACCCACCAAAAGTCCAGAGCACTTACTCCAGTTAATCCTAGCAGAAGATGCAGCCGAGAATATCTCCTGGCAGTCACGCATCCTCCGCAGGTCACCAGGATCAGTGAACATAAGAAGTACGTCATCGGCATACGCCGATAGAATCACCTCAACCCGCGGGCCAGGTAGGGCCAGGCCTGTCAACCTCCTCCGAAGAAGACACAGGAACGGCTCCACACAGACCGAATACAACTGGCCCGACATAGGGCACCCCTGGCGGACCCCCCTCCCAAAATGAAAAGGAGATAGCACCGCGCCATTAACCTTTACAAGACACTCCGCAGCAGCGTACAAAAGCCGGACCCGGGAAAGGAAGTGTGGTCCAAACCCAAACGCTTGCAACGTCCCAAATAGGTATTCATGCTCTACCCTATCAAAAGCCTTCTCCTGATCAAGAGACAGAAAAGCAGCTGACTCACCAGTACCCTGGACTAAATGAATCAGGTCCCTAACCAGGTGGATGTTATCCTGGATGGACCGGCCAGGGACTGTATAAGATTGATCAGGATGAATCACTTGATGCAGCACGGAGCCCAGGCGATTTGCCATTGCCCGTGCAAAAATTTTATATTCTGTGCAAAGGAGAGAGACTGGACGCCAGTTCTTCAACAAACGGAGTTCGCCCTTCTTAGGCAGCAAGACAACAACCGTCCTACGCCACGAGAGAGGCATCACTCCAGTCGCCAGGCTCTCCCCCAAAACCAACATATAGTCACCCCCTAGGACGTCCCAGAATGCTCTAACAAACTCCACCGTCAACCCATCCAGCCCGGGGGACTTACCCCTCCTGAGCTGATGCAAGGCGCGAGTCAACTCCTCCAAAGATAAGGGGCCATCAAGAAGATCAGCCTCCCCCCTATCTACGGTCGGTAGACCCTCCCACAGATCTTGCTGAGCCTCCACACTGAATCCTTCCGCAGAGAACAGGGTCCCATAAAAGGACCTAACCAAGGCATTAATCCTCTCTGGATCAGTGACAGAGGAGCCGTCATCTGCAAGCAACTCCACGAGCTGTTTTCGAGCTCCCCGCCCCTTCTCCAAAGAGAAAAAGAAAGGCGACGCTCGGTCCAGCTCGTGCAGCATCTGGACCCGAGACCTCACATAAGCGCCTCGAGATCGCTCAAGCAGCAGACTCCTCAAAACCTCCTTCTTCCTCTGAAACTCTCCCCATTCGCTGGAGTCTTCACCAAACTGACCCAGGCGAGACTCAGCGTCCTGTATCTCCCTCTCCAGCTTCTCGACCGCTGAGTCCCGCCTCCCAGTCGACCCCCATGTATATTCCTTACAAAAGAGACGGATGTGAGCTTTACCCACATCCCACCACTGCCTAAGGGAAGAGAAGCACCTCTGCCTCTCTCTCCACTTCACCCAAAACCGAGTGAATGACTCCCGGAAACACCGGTCCTCCAGCAGCCTGTTGTTAAAGTGCCAGTACGCGGACCCAGCCCGAGCGCACGCTGGATTGAAATCCACACGCACCAGACAATGGTCCGAGCACGGCACCAGCCGCATTGAGGCCGCTGAGACACGGGAAACAAACGCTCGGGAAATATAAAACCGATCAATGCGGGAACCACCGCCCTCAGACCTCCGCGAAAAAGCAGTGGAATCAGGGTGAAGGTCCCTCCAAACATCAACCAACTCAAAGGAGTCAATCAAGCCTCTCAGCTTCTTCGCTACAGCAGGCGCACACTGAGTACCAGAACGGTCCCGCACCTCAAGTGTGCAATTAAAGTCCCCACCAAGGAAGACACACTCTCCCCTATCAATAGTGCCCAACAGAGCATTCACCTCCCGAAGCAGGCCGGCCTGCATCGTGCCGGAGCTAGGGGCATACACGTTAATGAAATGCAACGGCATGCCATCCAGGCTCACGGCCAGATGGAGCAAACGTCCTGGCACCACTTCCTGCACTTTTAAAATGCTTGGCAGAAAATTTGGGGCCAACAGAAAAGCCACCCCACTCGAATTTGAGCTGAGATGGCTCATATAAACCCTCCCTTCCCACTCCAGTTGCCAGGTAGGTTCATCACTAGCCACGGTATGTGTCTCTTGCAGATAACAAACTGCAAATCTCCCCTCCCTTAGGGCTGATAAGAGCTGAAATCTTCGAAAACTCGCTCTACTCCCATTTAAATTTAATGTAGCTACTGTGAATGTGTAGACACATTAGATTGTGACCCTCACACTCCCTGTAGTCACAGGAGGTCCTTTTCTGAGGACCTTCAACAAACCCCAAAACTGCCCCAAATCCGAGTCAGAAAGACCACTATCCTTGTTACTAAGGATAGCCTCGAGACTCTCCCGCACATCTAGCCAATCCTCCCATCTCCTTGTAATGGCCCACCATAATGTTTTGGGAGCACGACTTATTTTTAAGAACTCTCGCACCTCAACAATAAGCTTCGCCTCAGACACGGCCTTGGAGTCTGGGCTCTCAGCCAACCCGCTCGCACCTGAATCAACAACCTCAGAAAGACCAGAACTGTCTGACACATCACACTCTGAGCCCCCCCCACTGGCCGCATCGCTATCCTCCTCCACAGCCATGACACGACCACCCGGATCAATGCTGGGGGTGGGTCCCAACACCCCTACCTGAGACTCGCAGCCCTCTGAATGGCTGGGCTCCTGCACGCTACCATCACCCTCCTCCTCTGGGCCTGGGGAAGCAACAACAAGAGGCATCCCCAGGGCCTGTGGAACACTGGCACCCTCGGAGTCTGAAAGAGGATCACGTCCCATAACAGCCCTGACCTCCACATCATCCAGAGTGCCCTCTCCACAGGCATCACCCAGAGAATCACCACCTGCCATTAACCTCACCCCAGACAACTCATCCGGTGAGGCATCCCGCCCCCCAGCACCTCCACTGGCACTGATATGGAGCACAGACTTGAACGACAACACCCCCGAAACTCCCCCCTCAGCCTGACTCTGCACATCCCCCGTCACAGAGGGCACACTACCAGAGGAGCCAACCACGTCACCTACCGTGCTAGCACCCTCAGTAGGCCTCTGAAACGAGGGGACCTCATCCGACCCAGAGGGTACACACCCAAGGGAGCTAACCACAGCATCCGCCGAGATAACTCCCTCAGAGGGCCCCTGAGATGAAGGGACAGACTCCCGCCCAGTGGACACAACTCCACCGGAATCAACTTCAGCACCCAGTCCGGTGACACCCGCTGTAGATCCATGAAGAGAAGGCCCAACCACCGACCCAGAAGACACCGGGTCAAGACCACTTTCAGCCACCTCAGTGGTGGAAAGCCCGGAGAAAGACATCCCCTTCGCTCTGGACCCACGCCCTTCCTCCTCTTCACCAGGCAAATGCCTCCTTTTAGTCCCACTCGCATGCGGAGGTGCGGTAACCTCCATAAGGGAAGGGTCATCCGCCTCCACATTACCCCCAACCACTTTGCCACCCACACGTTTAGACTTCTTTCCCCCCTTCCGAGCCACCACAACTCCCCCCTGGGCCCCAGCAGGTGCAGTCTGCACCACACTGGAGCTAAACTCACCCGATTGCACTTTCTTCGCTCGGGCAGCCCTATCCCTCTCCTTCTTCTTATTATGCTTCCCCTGCTTCTCCCAAAACCCCCCCTCAACACTCCCCTCCTCCTGCGCCCCACCTCCATCCACCGCCACAGGCGCAAGACGTAGGGGACGTGGGGGGCTTGGGCTCTCACTGCCCAGGGTCCCCAAAGCGGAACCTCTGGACCCAGAAGGCTTAGCACTGCCGCCCCGGGCCACCAAGGCAGAACTGGCAACCTCAGCCGGGTCAGCAGTACCACCCCGCGCCGCTGAGGTTTGACCAGCCACCCCAGATGGGCCAGCAGCGCTTTCCTGGGCCACTGCACTAGAACCTCTAGCAGTGCCCCCGCGAAAAAGACACTCCCTACGGAGATGTCCAAATTCGCCGCACGCATGACACCGTGCCTTTCCCCAACTCCAACGCACGGTTCTGGGTACACCCTTATGCACCACCTCAAAACTCCCCTCGGCACCATCCCCCTCACCCACCTTCATGAACACCCTCCTCTTGAAACTGAAGACCCCTTTTTCCTCCGGGTCCCCCCCGGGATGCAAGAGACGAAAACATTTAGACCGCACCTCCCCGAACTTGGACAGGTGTGGAATAAGCACTGCATCCGAAAAATAAGTGGGGCAGCTCCGCAGGAGAACCGGTCTCACCCTGGATACCCACGGATCCACCTGTACGTGGACCCCCCCCACTGAGATCCCCTCCTCCAACGCTCGGGCCACACACTCCCGGGTCTTAAGTATCATCTCCACCTTTCCCCTTTCGAGCTCAGAAGAGACAATAGCCCCCCTCCCAAGAAGTTCATTCATGGCCTTCGTAATTACCCCCCTAGACATCATAGGCCCAGTTTGAACAGAAATACCAAAACTGTCCCCATCCAAGTCAACATGAGGCTCAAGCTCAGATGGCCTCGCACCCGCCACTGATGCCGTCGCTGCGTAGGTCCGGACCTTCGGCCGCGCCCCTTCCATCGCCATCCTCACAGAGGCACAAACCAGCTCCAAGCCCCTCAGCAGCACAGCTCCAAGTTAAGTCCCAGAGACAGTCACAGTCAAAGACAGGCAGCAGAAAACAGAAACCTCCAGCTGAAGCAGGAAAGTCCCCAGGTTCGTCCACAGCCAAGAGCAGCTTACGGGAAACTCGATCCCAGTCGCGCTGGACGCAAAAGTACCTTCTTCACATTAAGCCAGGCAGCCGCACTGACAAAATGACTTTAGGGCAGAGAAGCGGAGCCAAAAACGACAAAGACACCGCACAACTTCAGCCCACTGAGATCACAGGCACTCTTGGCAATCCGCCAACGCCAACCGCACCCTCGACAATGTGGAGAAACTCAGGAATCTTCACACAGATGGAGGCTCCCCAGACCAGAGAAAAGCTTCAACAGCCCAACAATAAGTTGAACTATGAAGCCCCCCTGGGTCTGTGCCCTCTCCAACGGCAAAATCCTTGAAAGGCTGCTTCAATCCTTCTCAACTGCAGAGCTGAGAAGAAAACACGACCTCTCTCTCTCTCTCTCTCTCTCTCTCTCTCTCTCTCTCTCTCTCTCTTTCTCTTTCTCTCTTTCTCCCTCTCTCCCCCTCTCCCCCTCTCCCCCTCTCCCCCTCTCCCCCTCTCTCCCCCTCATCCTCTCGCTCCCTCTCTCCGTCGCTCTCTCCCTTATGAGAGATATTCTCTTTGTCCTCTCAACCCTTCTTTGCACTTCTATACCACTTGCCCGATTGGGAAGAGGAAGTGGCCGGGTGTGCGTGAGGTGTCAACGGAAGGGAGGTTGGTTTTTGTGATCGTGTGGCCTCCATCCACTTGTCAATTACCACATTACTCTCAGAGGGACCGAGCTGTGTGCAAATCACCTACTACATTTTTAAACAGATATTTCCTTTCAACAATGGCAAGCAAACCATCAAGGATACAAGCAAATAGAGTCATAGCGCTATGCAGCTTGGGAAACAGGCCTTTCAGCCCACCCCATCCCTCTGACCCCTTCCTATCCATACATCTATCCAAATGCATTGCACTTATTCACTTTGTCACCTCTAACTGCATCTCTCTTAGGCGTGATCTCTATCATCAAGAAGGATCCGATCTGCCAACATCTGAAAATTGCGCCACCTGCAGGTTTTCCCCCAACATTGTTCTGACTAATAAGGTCATGTTCATAAATGATAGGAGCAGAATTAGGCCATTTGGCCCCTATAGTCTACTCCGCCATTCAACCATGGCTGATCCATCTCTCCCTCTAACCCCATTCTCCTGCCTTCTCCCGATATCTCCTGACACCCGCACTAATCAAGAATCTATCCATCTCTGCCTTAAAAATATCCATTGACGGCCTCCACAGCCTTCTGTGGCAAAGAATTCCATAGATTCACCACCCTCTGACTAAGGAAATTCCTCTTCATCTCCTTCCTAAAGGACTCCTTTAATTCTGAGGCTATGACCTCTAGTCCTAGACTCTCCCACCAGTGGAAACATCCTCTCCACATCCACTCTCTCCAAGCCTGTTCCTTATGACTTAGACAACACATGCTTTCAGACAGGAGTCAGTCTGCTGAAAGGTCCCGACCCGAACCATCCCCTGTACATATCCTCCACAGATGCTGCCTGACCCGCTCAATTCCTCCAACACTTTAAGTTTCTTATAATTTATTGGGTTCAGTGTAGCAAATAATAAGCTGATCAGTTTATTTCCAATTGGCTTTGATCAGTCTGAAAGGCAAGACAAAATAATATTATCTACTGAGAAAGAAAATATATATTTCAGCCAGATTTTCAAGTCAACTTTATACAGGAGTGAATACAACTAGTCAAAATCTGGCAGGTTTGGCTCGTCACGACCACTCTATCCTGGATAAAAAGGGCTGGAGTAACTCAGTGGGTCAAGTAATATCTCTGGAGAACAAGAGTAGGTGACGTGTCGGGCTGGAACCCTCCTTCAGACTGGGGTCCAGACCCAAAATGTCATCTATCCATGTTCTCCAGAGATGCTACCTGACCCACTGAGTTTGTGTTCTTTTGTGTAAACCAGCATCTGCAGTTCTTTGTTTCTACATTTTCCTTAATATACTCCAACTAACCTTTCGGCACATTAGTCTTCATCAGTCAGAGTATTTAGTATAGAAGTTGGGAGGATGCGTTACAGTTATATAAGAGGCCGATGAAGCCACATTTAGAATATTGTGTTCATCTTTGGTCACCAAGTTAGAGGAAAGATGTTATCCCACTTGAAAGGGTTCAGAGAAGATTTACCAGGATGTTGCAGGACTCTGGAGCAGGTCTCCAGAGGATGCAGGATCATTTCATTCCAAAGAGGAATTTGATTTGATTTAATTTATTGTCATTGTCTTCAATGAAGAGACAACAAAATTATTGTTCCCTTACAGTCATACAAAAAAAATAATTAAAAAAACACAAAACACAGAACATGATAGTCCACAACACAAACATCCCCACAGTAGCACCAAAGTTCCCCACTGTGAGGGAAGGAACCAAAGTCCAGTCAACCTCCTCATTAATGTTCCCCAATGTTCACCCGTGGTCGGGGCCTCCCGAGCACCCCCCTAATCGCCGCTACGGGTGGCCCGATGTTCAGGCCCTCTCGCCGGGAACCTCTAGTTGGCCACCTTCCACCTGAATCCGCGGCTCCCGATGTCCACAGGCCGCGCTGGGTGGCGATTTGCGTTGGCAACCCCCGGCAAAGGGTCCCAGGACCCTGCGTTGTTAAAGTCAGCGCCGCCCGCATTGAGAGATCCATACCCACAGCGCCGCGATGTTGGAGCAGCGGCCCAACACTCCGGAGCTCGAAGCGGCGATCCCAGGAAGGCTTCGCCCGCTCCGCGATGTTTCCAGCACCTCGCCACCGCAACTGAAGGTCTGGTCCGGTCCCGGCAGGAAAGGCCGCGCCAATCCAGCTGGTAGGCCGCAAGGGGAGGGGGAGGAGGGCGCGAGGACGCGACTCGGATAATATCCGCATCCTCGCCAGGAAGCGACTGAAGGACGGTTTCCCCCTTACCCTACCCGCTTCCCCCTCACACAAAATACCGAAAAAAAACTAAAAAACTAAAAAAACACACTCTAAACATAACAATATAAAAAAAGACAGCCAGACCGTGGGCGGAGGCAGCTAGCAACAGCGCCAGCGGATGTCCAGAAGAAAGATTTTAAGAGGAGTAAGAGGCGGCCCTGGCTGACAAGGGAAGTCAGGGAAATTATATAAATCTAAAAGAGAAGATGTAAGAGAAGAGAAGATTGTGGATAAATGTGAGGTTATCCACTTTGGTGGCAAAAACATGAGGGTAGACTATTATCTGAATGGTGGCAGATTAGGTAAGGGGGAGATGCAACGAGACCTGGGTGTCATGGTACACCAGTCATTGAAAGTAGGCATGCAGGTGCAGCAGGCAGTGAAGAAAGCAAATGGTATGTTAGCATTCATAGCGAAAGGATTTGTGTATAGGAGCAGGGAGGTTCTACTGCAGTTGTACAGGGTTTTGGTGAGGCCACACCTGGAGTACTGCGTACAGTTTTGGTCTCCAAATCTGAGGAAAGACATCCTTGCCATAGAGGGGGTACAGAGAAGATTCACCAGACTGATTCCTGGGATGTCAGGACTTTCATATGAGGAAAGATTGGATAGACTCGGTTTGTACTCGATGGAATTTAGAAGATTGAGGGGGGATCTTATAGAAACCTACAAAATTCTTAAGGGGTTGGACAAGCTAGATGCTGGAAGATTGTTCCCGATGTTGGGGGAGTCCAGAACAAGGGGTCACAGTCTAAGGATAAGGGGGAATTCCTTTAGGACCGAAATGAGGAAAACATTCTTTACACAGAGAGTGGTGAGTCTCTGGAATTCTCTGCCACAGAAGGTAGTTGAGGCCAGTTCATTGGCTATATTTAAGAGGGCGTTAGATGTGGCACTTGTGGCTAAAGGGATCAGGGGGTATGGAGAGAAGGCAGGTACGGGATACTGAGTTGGATGATCAGCCATGATCACATTGAATGGCGGTGCAGGCTCGAAGGGCCGAATGGCCTACTCCTGCACCTATTTTCTATGTTTCTATGTTTCTATGTATAACTCAGCAAAGATGAGCGGGAAGCCAGAGGATTGGGAAACTTTTAAAGAACAACAGAAGGTAACTAAAAAGGCAATACGGGGAGAAAAGATGAAGTACGAAGGTAAGCTAGCCAAGAACAAAAAGGAGGATAGTAAAAGCCTCTTTAGGTATGTGAAGAGGAAAAGATTAGTAAGGACAAATGTGGGTCCCTTGAAGACAGAAACAGGTGAATTTGTTATGGGCAACAAGGAAATGGCAGACGAGTTGGACAGGTACTTTGTGTCTTCACTAAGGAAGACACAAACAATCTCCGTGAAGTAATAGGGGACAGAGGATCTAGGGTGACGGAGGAACTGAAGGAAATTCACATTAGTCAGGAAATGTTGGGTAGACTGATGGGACTGAAGGCTGATAAATCACCACGGTCTGATGATCTGTATCCCAGGGTACTTAAGGAATTGGCTCTATAAACCGCGCATTGGTGATCATTTTCCAATGTTCTATTGATTCTGGATCAGTTCCTGGGTATTGGAGGGTAGCTAATGTTATCCCACTTTTTAAGAAAGGAGGGAGAGGGAAAACAGGGAGTTATAGATCAGTAAGCCTGATATCGGTGGTGGGGAAGATGCTGGAGTTAATTTTACTTCGGAGTCACGTGAGTGACTACGTGAAGAAGGCCGTCAGTCCACATGCGCGTCATTACGTCTGAAGTATGTGCCAGCGACTGACTGGCAGGCGCGTCGCGTCCTTCCAGTGGTAAGTTTTAAAAACTCAGGTAAGTGTTTTAAAAACTACTCTGAGGTCATATTGGCGGGTTCCTTACTTCTTGTGTTCCAGCAAGTTAGAACCCAAACCATGTCGAAGGTGAGGAGACGGCCTGCGGGGAAGCCGGCTACTGAAGACCGCGGAGTAGCAGGTAGTAGGTGACTGTCTGAATCGCCTTCCATGACGCTGGCGGTGGAACCAGCGACAGCAGACTTGGTGCCTGAGGAGACCGTGGCAGTCCCGCCAGGGCGCAAGGCCACTCACACGTCTGCGAGGCCCGTAGACTCAGATGCGTCGGGGCTGGAGGGAACCCTCCTTCACTGGGAAGCTTCTATGGACGACTTTCCCAGATGGAGCACCTGTTGGCGAGGTGGCTCCAGACCAATATGCTCCAGAGGAGGGAGCAGTATCAGCACGGGTCCCCACGGGAGCCCACGCCAGCAGCACCGTACACAGGGCTGCGAAGTGTCTCCCTCTCTGGAGAGGGGAGTACACAGTATATCGCTGACTCAGTGTATGGGGGCACAGCAGGTGAACACTCCCGGGGGCATGGGGCCGAAGTGCCACTTTTGGCATCCAAATTTGCCATCCCTACACCATCAGGAGCACCCCTGGATGAAGAGCTGGCCACTACAATAAACTATTTGGCATCACACCAGCTCAAAGACCTGGCGATGGAGGAGACCACAAACAGGTACCATACTTCTGCCAACTGTGGCTGCCTTAATGTGCCGGCCGTCAACCACTCCATCTGGGGTCATATTGGGGGTAAGAGCCCAGGAAGGAGCCCAGTAAGAGCCCATGAAGTCAAACTCCAAAAAAGTTTTAAATTATTGGCCTCTGGCATTACGGACTTTGCAAGATCTGCAGAATGGGGGCTGCTGAAGGTGACACAGCAGGACCCAGTGGGGATTCTGTGTAACGCCCACTTCGAAATAAATTTTCTGCGTAAAAACGCAATACGGCCGGCACTCAATCCTAAATTTGCTGTGCTGTGCAAGGCCAGCAATGTCCAGCCGGCCAATTATCTATTTGGGGCAGACCTGGACGCGAGCTGGACGATGAGGCCAAGACCATCCGCCTCATGAGCAGAGCCCAAACAACACCCAGGGGCTCATCACACCGGGCTCAACCCTATGCCTCCTTTAGCACCAGGCAAAACCAGCCTAGGGGCTCCAGAACCGGAGGAAGACTCGAGCTGGAGGCACCAAGGTCTTTTTTAGTGGTAGGCCCCAGCTGGCCCAGGGCTCGGATGCGCGGGGGGCACCTGCCATCAGCCGCCCTTCCCAAGCCTTGAGGATGGAAACCAGCACCGTACCACCAGTAATTTCTAAGGTAGGAGAACCTAGTTCCTTGTGGAACACCTTACACATCACTTGCTCAGAAGTTGGGGGGAGACTGCGACATTTCTTGAATGAATGGAATTGGATCTCAGCAGACCTGTTCATACTGCACAGTATACAAGGTTTCAAAATTCTTGATTCATCACCACCCACACAACATTTACCAAACCACACATATGTGTTTTCACAACAGGAAAGATTCGAGGTACTAGCTGAAATCCAGGCTTTATATGAAAAAGGGGTGATTCAGAGGTCGCATCAGGAATCTCACCAATTTGTATCCAGCATATTCACCAAGCGGAAAAGGGATGGAGGATGTCGTATCATCCTAGACTTGACAGAACTCAATACCTATGTGCAATATAAACATTTTAAAATGGATAACTTTGGCACAGCCATCCAACTGGTTTCCAAAGGATGTTATATGACATGCATTGATCTAAAAGATGCTTACTACTCAGTATCCATTCACAGGGAGCACAGAAAATATTTGAAATTTAACTGGATGGGACAATTGTGGCAATTCAAAGCATTGTCTAATGGGCTGACCAGCTCCCAGACTATTTACAAAATTACTAAAACCAGTTTTGGGGCTACTACAAGCTCAGAATCACATAGTTATGGCTTATTTGGATGACATTTTAATAGTTGGGGACACAAAGGAATCAGCTGTTTTAGCCACCAAACTCATGTTTAAGAGATTGGGGTTTCTAATCCATCCAGTCAAAATTGATTCCTGCCAGGGTAATTGATTACCTGGGGTTCACAATTAACTCAATTCATAGGGTTACACAAAAAGCTGGAGAAACTCAGCGGGTGCAGCAGCATCTAAGGAGCGAAGGAGATAGGCGACGTTTCGGGTCGAGACCCTTCTTCAGACTGGTCAAGGATCAGGGAAACGAGAGATATAAACAGTGACGTGGAGAGATAAGGAACAATGAGTGAAAGATATGCAAAAAAGTATTGGTGATAAAGGAAGCAGGCCATTGTAAGCTGTTTGTGGTGTGAAAATTAGAAGCTAGTGCGACTGGGGGGGGGAGATGGAGAAGGAATGTCAGGGCCAGAGGGCTGAGGGAGAGGTGGGGGGAGGCAGTCTGGGTTAACAGAATTGAGAAAATTCAATGTTTAAGCCCAGAGGATGCAGACTCCCCAAGCGGAATATGAGATGCTGTTCCTCCAACTTGCGGTGTTGATCACTCTGGCCGTGGAGGAGGCCCAGGACCGAGAGGTCGGATACGCAGTGGGAGGGGGAGTTGAAGTGCTGAGCCACCGGGAGGTCGGGTTGGTTATTGTGGACCGAGCGGAGGTGTTCGGCGAAACGATCGCCCAGCCTCCGCTTGGTCTCACCGATGTAGATCAGCTGGCATCTGGAGCAACGGATGCAGTAGATGAGGTTGGAGGAGGTGCAGGTGAACCTCTGTCGGACTTGGAATGACTGCTTGGGTCCCTGAAAGGAGTGGATGGGGGAGGTGAAGGGACAAGTGTAGCATCTCTTGCGGTTGCAAGGGAAAGTGCCCGGGGAAGTAGTGGAGCGGGAGGGAAGGGAAGAATTGACGAGGGAGTTGCGGAGGGAGCGGTCTTTGCGGAAGGCAGACAGGGGGGGAGATGGGAAGATGTGGCGAGTGGAGGGGTCACGTTGGAGGTGACGAAACTGGCGGAGGACTATCTGTTGTATGCGCTGGCTGGTGGGGTGAAAGGTGAGGACCAGGGGGACTCGGCCCTTGTTGTGAGTGGGGGAATGGGGAGAGAGGGCAGTGTTGCGGGGTATGGAGGAGACCCTGGTGCGAGCCTCATCTATAGTGGGGGAGGGGAAACCCCGTTCTCTGAAGAACGAGGACTCAATTCATATGTCACTGACACTGCCAAGTGGCAAGCAATTAGAGTTAATGAAAGCCTGCAACAAGCTAATTGTTAAACAGCAGCCAACAACAGTACAAGCAGCAAGTGTAATTGGCAAGCTTGTGGCTGCTTTTCCAGCTGAGCGCTTCGGACCTTTGCACTATCAAAATTTACAACGTGCGAAGGAACAGGCACTCAAGTCCCACGCAGGCGAATTCGGAAGACCCATGCAATTGCCAGCAGAGGCCATTGCTGAATTACAATGGTGGGTAACGTATATACATCGCAGCTCTAAGAAAATTCTAATTGATACACCATCGGTAATCTTACAAACCGATGCAAGTGGCCTGGGCTGGGGAGCAACAGATACCATCTCCAGATGTGGAGGTAGATGGAATGTGCAGGAGTCCTTAATTCTTCAGCAACATGGTATTAACTACTTGTTGTTGGGAGCACTCTATGGGCTAAAGGCTTATTGCAGCAATATGCATCATGTGCATGTTCAACTACAGATTGACAACACCATGGCAGTGGCATGTGTCAATCACATGGGTGGAATTAAGTCTGTATCTTGTGACAAATTGGCAAACCTCCTTTGGCATTGGTGTATTGCAAGGAACATTTGGGTCACAGCAATCTACCTACCAGCTAGATACAACATGGTGGCAGACACTAAATCGTGGAAATTCAATGATAACACAGAATGGATGTTGAATCATGAAGTGTTTAACGATATGTCGCCGATATAGCATGCCGGATATTGACTTGTTTTACATCCAGATTGAATCACCAGTTACCCAAATATGTCTCATGGGAGCCAGACCCATGGGCAGTGGCAGTTCATGCGTTCACACTGTATTGGGGAGGAATGTTCTACGCATTTACTCCATTTTGCGTCATCAGCCGATGCTTGGTAAAAAATAAAGCATGACAATGCCACAGGCATTTTGGTAGTGCCTGACTGGCCTACACAGTCCTGGTTCCCACTAGTCCTGGGAATTATAACACAGCCTCTCATGGCAGTCGCCAACAGCAGGGATCTGCTGGTTCCCCCAGTAACGGGGGGCAACCACCCACTACATGATCAAATCAATTTATTGATTTGCAGATTCTGAGGAGACCATACCTGGGACTCGGACTGGCTGACCGGACAGTGGATGTGATAACAGCAGCCTGGAAGGACAGTACACAAAAGCAGTACGTCTCTCACATCAAGAAGTGGGAGATGTACTGTCATGTCTCCAACATATCATATGATACAGTATGCATCACGGATGTTCTGGAGTTCCTATCAACATTATACTATGACCATAAATTAGGCTACAGTGCCATCAACATTGCCAGGAGTGCACTATCTTCATATTTGGTGCTGGATACGGAGCACCATACGGTAGGGACGCACCCCTTAATTACTAGGTTCATGAAGGGAATTTACAATTCTATACCTCCCAGGCCACGGTATATGGACATTTGGGATGTGAGCGTGGTGCTAGCACTGCTTCGCCAGTGGGCGCCAGCCACCTCCTTATCCTTAGCCAAACTCACCCTCAAGGTGGTCATGCTGATGGCGCTGGTAACGGCGCAATGAGTCCTGATGTTGCACAAGCTACGACTGGACAACATGACCACCAATGTAAACACCATAACCTTCATCATATAAGACTTAATCAAACAGAGCAGGCCGGGGGTACCAGGGCCCATAGTTGAGTTCCTGGCATACCCCGAGGATCCCCGATTATGTGTAGTGTCACACTTAAACCAAGACATTAAAGTCAGTAGGAGCCTCAGAGGCTCTGAGTTAGCTGTCCTGATCAGCCACAAGAAACCACACCACAGGGTATCAGCACAAACCATCTCCAGATGGTTAAAGGAGGTACTGACGGGTGCAGGAGTGAATACTGACACTTACAAATCTCACTCTACCAGGGCTGCATCTATGTCGGCAGCGAGGGCAATGGACGTCCCCCTCGACAACGTCCTAGCGGCTATGTATGGGCTAATGAACGGATGTTCCACAGGTTTTATAATAAACCTATTGCCGGACCGGGGGTGTTTGCACGTACCATTTTAGATTCTGTTTTATAGTTTGCCCCCAGGTTGGGCGGGGTCACTATTAATTTGTTTTCATATTAAAGCATCAGTATTGTTATCTAACTACGTTATGTCTGAATGCATTAATTTTTTATCACTCATCCATGGTCAATCCATTCAGTGTTTGATGCCTGGATTCGAACCGGCATGAAATCACAGAGCTTTGAAATTTTCACGTAGTCACTCACGTGACTCCAAAGTAAAATAGTAAGATTAAACGAGAACTTACTAGTTTGAAGTTTGATCTTGATTTTATGAGGAGTTACGATGAGCGATTACGTGCCCACCGCTCCCAACCCTCGTATTATCAGGTAATCTGGTAGCTCTAGTTCTCCAATTCTTACTATCTACAGGTCAACTTCTCTTACCTGTGATTTCACACCGCTGCTTTGAAGATTAACGCGCGAGCGGAGTGACAACCTTCTTCACGTAATCGCTCATCGTAACTCCTCATAACATCAAGATCAAACTTCAAATTGGTAAGTTCTCGTTTAATCTTACTATTACTAAAGATGTTATAGCGGCACATTTGGACAGTAGTAACAGGGTCAGTCCGAGTCAGCATGGATTTACGAAGGGGAAATCTTGCTTGACTAATCTCTCTTCATAAGGGAGAGCCAGTGGATGTAGTGTACCTGGATTTCAGAAAGCCTTTGATAAGATACCACACGGGAGATTAGTGGGCAAAATTAGAGCAACTGGTATTGGGGTAGGGTATTGACATGTATAGAAAAATAGGTTGGCAGACAGGAAACAAAGA
This sequence comes from Raja brachyura, assembly GCA_963514005.1. Next base: position 11,253,059 of record OY740786.1, on the reverse strand, counting down.
GTAGGAATTAACAGGTCCCTTTCAGAATGGCAGGCAGTGACTAGTGGGGTGCTGCAAGGCTCGGTGCAGGGACTGCAGTTATTTACAATATATAGTAATTATTTAGATGAAGGAATTAAAAGTAACATTAGCAGATTATTATCTGAATGGTGTCAGATTAGGAAAAGGGGAGTGCAACGAGACCTGGGTATCCTTGTACATCAGTCACTGAAAGAAAGCATGCAGGTACAGCAGGCAGTGAAGAAAGCTGTTGGCCTTCATAACAAAAGGCTTTGAGTATATGAGCAAATGGGTCCTTGTGCAGTTCATCAGGGCCCTGGTGAGACCACATTTGGGGGTTTGTGTGCAGCTTTGGTCTCATAATTTGATGAAAGACATTCTTGCTATTGAGGGAATGCAGGGTAGGTGCACGAGGTTAATTCCCGGGATGGCGGGACTGTCATATGATGAAAGAATGGAATGACTGGGCTTGCATTCATTGGAGCTTAGAAGGATGAGAGAGGATCTTACAGAAACATATAAAGTTATTAAGGGATTGGACAAGCTGGTGCAGGAAACATGTTCCCGGTGTTGGGTGCATCCAGAACCAGGGGCCACAGTTTAAGAATAAGGGATAGGCCATTTAGAACTGAGATGAAGAAAAACCTTTTCACCCAGCGAGTTGTGACTTTGTGGAATTATCTGCCTCAGAAGGCAGTGGAGGCCGATTCACTGGATGCTTTCAAGAGAGAGTTAGATGGAGCTCTTTGGGCAAGGGATATGGGGGGAAGGCAGGAACAGGGTACTGATTGTGGATGATCAGCCATGATCACATAGAATGGCGGTGCTGGCTCGAACATCCGAATGGCCTACTCCTGCACCTATTTTCTATGTTTCTATCTTTTAAGGGTCTGAGCTGTAGGGAGAAGTTGAGCAGCTTGGGACTTTATTCTTTGGAGCACAGGACGATGAGGGGTGATCTTATAGAGATATACAAATTCATTTCTGAGGAATAGATTGGGTAAAGGTATATTTCCCCCAGAGTAGGGGAATTAACCATATAACCATATAACAATTACAGCACGGAAACAGGCCCTCTCGGCCCTTCCAGTCCGTGCCGACCATTTATTTTCCCCTAGTCCCATCTACCTGCACTCAGACCATACCCCTCCATTCCCTTCCCATCAATATACCTATCCACTTTACTTTTAAATGTTAAAACCGATCCTGCCTCCACCACTTCTGCTGGAAGCTCATTCCACACAGCCACCACTCTCTGAGTAAAGAAGTTCCCCCTCATGTTACCCCTAAACCTCTGTCCCTTAATTCTAATGTCATGCCCTCTTGTATGAATCTTCCCTACCCTCAATGGGAAAAGCTTATCCACGTCAACTCTGTCTATCCATTTCATCATTTTAAAGACCTCAATTAAGTCCCCCCTTAACCTTCTGCGCTCCAAAGAATTAAGAACCAGAAGACATAGGGAGAATGGGGGAAAAGATTTAATGGGAACTTTAGGTTAGCTTTTATACACCGTGGTGAGTGTATAGAAGAAACTGCCGGAGGAGATAGTTGAGGCAGGCACTATCACAACATTGAAGAAACATTTAAATAGGTACATGGATGGGATAGTTTAATGGGATATGGGCCAATTGCAGGCAGGTGGGACTAGCGTAGATGGGACATGTTGGTCGGTGTGGGCAAGTTAGATCCATGTTTCCATGCTGTGTGACTCTATGACTCTGTGAAAGGATTTCAAAACCAAAACATTAACTCTGGTTGCCTCTCCACAGATGCTGTCCGACTCATTGAGTGTTTCTGCTCATGCCAGTCTGAGCTTCCCGTATTTGTTCCATGGGCGATGTGCATGTTGTACATTTCATATAATGCCAAACAATTTCCAATCGCACGAGATGGATTGGAATCACCCCCAAGACCCCAAACTTATTGTGCTTCAGCTCCGCAAATCCTTGGTATCTTTTTTCGACTTTCATGCCCCTTTCATCAGTATAGAAATCATTTTTCCTTCTGGTTATTCTCGAAATGGAAGACTGGAGACCCCGAGAGGGTCTCGGATTTGAAGAGTGTCCTATCTTTGATGTCAGAGCTGCTACTTTGAAGATTTGTTCTTCAGAAGCACACATCAGAGTAATTCATGCATTAATAGTTCAGGAAATGAATATCGGCACAGCAGGGTCCTCACCTTTCCTGCTGCACTGATCCTCAACACTTGATAAAGAAGGAAATTACAGTTTCATCCGCCAAGGGCCAATCCAAGGAGCATATCTCAAGCAGTCTTTACTTGCCGCGTGAAAGGTGCAACCAAGCTGGTTGGCGTAGTGGCAGCGTGTCAAGTAAAACATATAAAATATTCATCTTACTTCAAAGACTTTTAAGATTCACTACTAATCAAATGAAAGCATAATGGGGTTGCGAAACAATCAAACAAAGCTGGACATTGCAGCCACGCAATAATGTTTTGAGGATCATAATGTCTTTTATGCAAGATATTTAGAGGAACAGGCCCTTCGGCTCATCGAGACCACGATGTCCTACACACACTAGGGACAATTTACATTTGCCGGCAGATGTGCAAACCTGTACGTCTTTGGAGTGTGGGAGGAAAGCAAAGTTTTTGGGGAAAACCCATGCAGGTCACGGGGAGAACGTGCAAACTCTGTACAGACTCCGTACAGTAATCGGGATCGAAACCCAGATCTCCAGGCAGCAAATTTACCATTGCGCCACTTTGCCGTCCTGCAACCATGCCAAATATTTATGTGTTCAGCAAAACATATGCGTAGGAAGGAACTGCAGATGCTGGTTTATAGACACTAAATGCTGGAGTAACTCAATGGGGCAGGCATCATCTCTGGAGTAAAGGGAGTAGAATAGGTGACGTTTGGGGTCGGGTTGGGTCAGTTGTGTCTGAAGAAGGGTCCCGACCCGAAACGTCACCTACTCATGTTCTCCAGAGGTGCTACCTGACCTGCTGAGTTACTCCAGCGTTTGGTGTCTGCTGCTCAGACTTCCTGGAGTTCGGAGCTCTTCAGATCTTTACTTTCTTCCCTTATATCTGCACAGATATTTTGCATCATTCACCACCGCACCTTCACTGCTGCACTCTGAGAACGGATCAAAGTAAAACTAACAATGAATCAAAAATCAATAATAAGGTAAGAAACTGAGGATTTAATTAGCAGCCTATTACTGACAGGAGGATTTAGTTCAGTTTAGGTTAGAGATTACAGCGCAGCAACAGGCCCTTCGACCCACCGAGTCCGCGCCGACCAGTGATCCCTGTTCACTTGCGCTATCCTACACGCATTAGGGACAATTCACAAACCAATTAACCTACAAATCTGTACGTCTCTGGGGTGTGGGAGGAAACCAGAGAACCCAGAGACATCCCAAGCAGGTCTCGGGGAGAACGTACAAACTCTGTACGGACAGCAATAAAGCACTCAGCCAAAATGTGCATTAGACAATAGACAATAGGTGCAGGAGTAGGCCATTCGGCCCTTGGAGCCAGCACCGCCATCCAATGTGATCATGGCTGATCATCCGCAATCAGCACCTCCCCATTCCTGCCTTCTCCCCATATCCCCTGAGAGCCCGATCTAGCTCTTTCTTGAAAGTATCCAGAGAACCTGCCTCCACCGCCCTCTGAGGCAGAGAATTCCACAGACTCACCACTCACTGTGAGAGAAATGTTTCCTTGTTTCCGTTCTAAATGGCTTACTCCTTACCCTTAAATTGTGGCCCCTGGTTCTGGACTCCCCCAACATCGGGAAAATGTTTTCTGCCTCTCGCATGTCCAAACTCTTAATAATCTTATATGTTTCAATAAGATTCCCACTCATCCTTCTAAACTCCAGAGTATACAAGCCCAGCCGCTCCATTCTCTCAGCATATGACAGTCCCGTCATCCCGGGAATTAACCTTGTAAACCGACACTGCACTCCCTCAATAGCAAGAATGTCCTTCCTCAAATTAGGGGACCAGAACTGCACACAATACTCCAGGTATGGTCTCACTAGAGGCCTGTACAACTGCACAAGGGCCTCTTTGCTCCAATACTCAACTCCTCTTGTTATAAAGGCCAACATGCCATTTGGTTTCTTCACTGCCTGCTGCACCTGATTGACTGATGAACAAGGACCCCCAGATCCCATTGTACTTCCCCTTTTCCCAACTTGACACCATTTAGAGAGTAATCTGCCTTCCTGTTTTTTATACCAAAGTGGGTAACCTCACATTTATCCACATTAAACTGCATCTGCCATGGATCTGCCCACTCACCCAACCTGTCCAAGTCACCCTGCATTGTCATGGCATCCGCCTTACAGTTCACACTGCCACCCAGCTTTGTGTCATCTGCAAATTTGCTGATGTTACTTTGAATCCCTTCATCTAAATCATTGATGTGTATTGTAAATAGCTGCGGTCCCAGCACCGAGCCTTGCGGTACCCCACTAGTCACTGCCTCCATGCTGAAAGGGACCCGTTAATCCCTACTCTTTGTTTCCTGCCTGTCAACTAATTTTCTATCCATGTCAGAACTCCACCCCCAATACCATGTGCACTAATTTTGCCCACTAATCTTCTATGTGGAACCTTATCAAATGCTTTCTGAAAGTCCACGTACACTACATCCACTGACTCTCTGTCGTCCATTTTCCCAGTTACATCCTCAAAAAATTCCAGAAGATTAGTCAAGCATGATTTCCCCTTCGTATATCCATGCTGACTTGGACTGATCCTGTTACTGCTATCCAAATGTGCCGCTATTTCATCTTTTATAATTGACTCCAGCACCCTCCCCAGCACCGATGTCAGGCTAACTGGTCCATAATTCCCTGTTTTCTCTCTCCCGCCTTTCTTAAAAAGTGGGATAACTTTGGCTTTGGCTACCCTCCAATCCACAGGAACTGATCCTGAGTCTATAGAACATTAGAAAATTATCACCAATGTATCCATGATTTGTAGAACCACTTCCTTAAGTACCCTGGGATGCAGACCAGCAGGACCAGGGGATTTATCAACCTTCAGTCCCATCAGTCTAGCCAACACCAGTTCCTGCCTAATGTGAATTTCCTTCAGTTCCTCTGTCACCCCAGATCCTCTGGCCACTATTATATCAGGAAGTTTGTTTGTGTCTTCCTTAGTGAAGACAGATCCAAAGTACCTGTTCAACTCATCTGCCATTTCCTTGTTCCCCATAATAAATTCACCTATTTCAGTCTTCAAGGGTCCAACTTTGGTCTTAACTATTTTTTTCCTCTTCACATAACTAAAGAATCTTTTACTATCTGCTTTATATTCTTGGCGTTGCTACAACCTGCACAGATGTTTTGTTTTGTGGCAGCAGACTCTTCTGGGTGCTAAAGTGTATTTTCTACACCCCCCACCTTGGTTATTATAGAATCATACAGCGTGGAAACAGGCATAAATGCAGGTCAATTCAACTCCCCATTCCCACACCGACCTACTTATTCTTGGCCTTTTCCACTTGACACAGAGAGGACAAATGCAAACTTAGAAAACAGCACCTGGATGTGTGGCACAGCGGCAGAGTTCGATCCTGACCATATGTGCTGTCTGCATGGAGTTTGTACGTTATCCCTGTAACCATGTGGGTTTTCTCCGGGTGCTCCGGTTTCCTCCCACACACCAAAGACAAACAAGTTTGGCGTTTAAATGTCTTGGTGAAGCGAGACCAGGCAGGTTGAGTAATTTTTTATTCACAGAGAAAACAGAACTAAAACTAAAACCGCGTGCCTGACTTAGCTGACAAACACAGCTCCTGCCACTGGGAGGAGCACTGAATACCTGGCTAAAAGCCCACGGAACCAACCCCCGAGGTCACCTGACCGTGCCAACCAATGACGAGGGTTCTGACTTCCCCACCCCACCAATAGGCCGCTACAGGACCCCAAACCCCCCAGAATGAGAGGAAAGGAAAGGAGCGGGAGTCCGAATCCGGCGGCCAGACTGAATGGAAACAGGAGTAACCGGCACAACAGGCGGAACAGGCACAACAGGCGGAACAGGCACAACAGGCGGAACAGGCACAACAGGCGGAACAGGCACAACAGGCGGAACAGGCACAACAGGCGGAACAGGCACAACAGGCGGAACAGTCACAACAGGCGGAACAGTCACAACAGGCGGAACAGTCACAACAGGCGGAACAGTCACAACAGGCGGAACAGTCACAACAGGCGGTACAGTCACAACAGGCGGTACAGTCACAACAGGCGGTACAGTCACAACAGGCGGTACAGTCACAACAGGCGGAACAGGCACAACAGGCGGTACAGTCACAACAGGCAGAACAATCACAACAGGTGCAACAGGCACAACGAGCGGAACAGTCACAACAGGCGGAACAGTCACAACAGGCGGAACAGGCACAACAGGTGCAACCGGCGAAAGCGGGCCAGCCAGCGGACGACCTCTACGCCGGGGTTGGGCCACCACCACCACCGGGCTGTCGACATCCAGATGGGCGGGCTTGAGGCAGTCAGGATGGGGCCACGTTTACCAGAACGAGTATCGATCCTGAACGGAGGTAAAATGCTGAGCTCAGCCCCAGTGTCCACGAGCTCAGAATGGCGGTCCCTGACGTAGAGGCGATGTTTCTGGCCGACCGCGATGGCCTCTACGGGGGATCGGCCAAGGCATTTCCCGGATACGAGCAGGGGACGCGGCATCGGTGGGCCGCCGCAACCCAGCGCTGGTGGTAATAACACCACTGGCGCTTATTGCGATGCCCGGCGGTCGGCTGCGGCGCGGTGTTGTCGGCCGACGGCGGAATGGACTGTCGAACCTACGGCGAGGCGCGGACACCCGGCTGACTGAACCACCGTCTTGCTACTTGGCGAGCCACAGCTCGTCCACCCATTCAGCGAGCTACAGGGGATCCGCGAGGAGCAGGCGGACCCAGCGAGGAGCAGGCGGATGTCGTCGGGCATCTGCTCCAGAAAAGCCTGCTCGAAGGAAAGGCAAGGCTGGTGGCCGACAATGAGCACCAGCATCTCGCTCATCAATACTGACGGCTGACGATCGCTGACGCTGTCCATGTGCACACACCGAGCTGCGCGATTGTGGCGGCTAAGCCCGAAAGTGCGTAGCAGCAGCACCTTGAGACCCTCATACTTATGAAAGGCAGGCAGATTCTGCAGGTAAGGCAGCAAACGGGCGGCAGTCTCCTGGCTGAGCGCACCCACCATGTAGAAATAGCGGGTAGAATCCGCGACTATCTGACGCAGCTCAAACTAGGCCTCAATGTGTGAGAACCACAGCTGAGGCTGAACCGCCCAGAAAACAGGCAGTTCTGCTGGGCGGGGTTGGCGTCAAGGTTTTCGGCGACGTTCATCCTGAAATCCGAAAAACGTTCGGGGTCACCACTGAAGCAAGACCAGGCAGGTTGAGTAAAGTAATTTTTTATTCACAGAAAAAACTGAACTAAAACTCGTGTGTGACTTAACTAACAAACACAGCTCCTGCCGCTGGGAGGAGCGCTGAATAACTGGCTAAAAGCCCGCAAAACGAACTCCAGCAGTCACCTGACCGTGCCGACCAATGACGAGGGTTCTGACATCCCCACCCCACCACTCGGTGCGGCTAGATTGGTATAAATATAAATTGACTCTAGTGTGCGCAAGGGAGTGTTTGTATGTGGGGATCGCTGGTCGATGAGGACTTGGTGGGCCGAAGTGCCTGTTTCCACGCTGTTTCTCGAAACTAAACTAAAAATATTACTCTGCAACCCAATAGTATGAACTTTGAGCAAGAACAAAGAGCTGGAGTAACTCAGCATGCCAGGCAGCTTCTCTGGAGAACATGCAAAGGCGCTGTTTCGGGTTAGGACCCTTCTCCAGTCTTAAGAAGTGTCCATGACCCAAAAAGTTGCCTATCCATGTTCTCCAGAGATGTCGCCTGACCTGCTGAGTTACTCCAGCTCTTCGTGTCTTTTTTTTCTGCAAAGCAGCTTCTGCAGTTCCTTATATCTGCAGGAAGAACTCAGCAGGCCAGGCAGCATCTGTGGAGGGAAATGGACTGATGACATTTTGGCTCGGGTCACTTCTTGTTCCAGATGCTGCCTGTTCTGCTGAGTTCCTCCAGCAGTTTGTCTTTTTTGCACATGATTCCAGTATCTGCAGTCTCTTGTTCCTCTAGTATTGGATTTACTTTGGATTTTCCAACTTCAGGTGATCCCCTGTGTTCCTTTTCCAATCCCATTGTTCACCTTTTCCATTCCCCTTGCCTACATTACCGAGACTCATCACCCTCCTCCACCTGGTTCCAACTGACCCTCACCCACACACCTATCTAGCCAGGTGTCTCAATGGTCAAAGGTTCCTTTTCATCACCTGTACCTAGAAATTATTTTTATGAATACAGTTCGGTGAATTATTACCATATATAAATACAATCCCAGATTACATGGTAAATGGTAGGGAATTGAGGAATGCTGTGGAACAGAGGGATCTAGGAATAACTGTGCATAGTTCCCTGAAGGTGGAATCACATGTAAATATTGTGGTAAAGAAAGCTTTTGGTGTGCTGGCCTTAATAAATCAGAGCATTGAATATAGGAGTAGGGAAGTAATGTTAAAATTGTACAAGGCATTGGTGAGACCAATTGGTGAGTATGGTGTACAATTTTGGTCACCTAATTATAGGAAGGATGTCAACAAAATAGAGAGAGTACAGAGGAGATTTACTAGAATGTTGCCTGGGTTCCAGCAACTAAGTTACAGAGAAAGGTTGAACAAGTTAGGTCTTTATTCTTTGGAGCGCAGAAGGTTAAGGGGGGACTTGATTGAGGTCTTTAAAATGATTAAAGGGATAAACAGAGTTGATGTGGATAAGCTTTTCCCATTGAGGGTAGGGAAGATTCAAACAAGAGGGCATGACATGAGAATTAAGGGACAGAAGTTTAGGGGTAACATGAAGGGGAACTTCTTTACTCAGAGAGTGGTGGCTGTGTGGAATGATCTTCCTACAGAAGTGGTGGAGGCAGGATCGATTTTAACATTTAAAAGTAAAGTGGATAGGTATATGGACGGGAAGGGAATGGAGGGGTATGGTCTGAGTGCAGGTAAATGGGACTAGGGGAAAATAAATGGTCGGCACGGACTTTAATGGCCGAGAAGGCCTGTTTCCGTGCTGTAATTGTTATTAAGTACAAAGTGTATAAAAATAGCCCACATATGCAAGACCTCTATCTATCGACTGTATGCGAGTGTACTAACTACATCTACTATCTACATCTTTGGTGACTGTCGGACTTTCTTTGATCGGTCTTTGCTGGCTTTACCTTGCACTAAATATTATTCCCATATCATGTATCTATACACTGTAAATGGCTCGATTGTAATCATGCATTGTCTTTCTGCTGACTGGTTAGCACGCAACAGAAGCTTTTCACTGTACATCAGCACACGTAACAATTAACTAAACTGAACTAAAACAAACAACAAGAATCGCCAGGTTTTGCCGCCATTTTCCAATTCCAAGATGGAGCCATTTGCTTTATCCTGATTGGCCAGTGAACTATCATCCCCTCTCCTCGCCCGGCCTCTATTTAGCCTTTGTGTCGTCGGTGGTGCCTCCCGCCTCCCGTAGCAGACCCTGAGCGCGCGGAAAGTAAGATCCCAGTTCATCTTATGGGCCCTTTGTTCATAATTACTTTCGTGATAGGAGCGGAATTGGGTCATTCGGCCCAATCAAGTCTACTCCGCCGTTTAGTCATGGCTGATCTATTTTTCCTGCTCAACCCCATTCTCCTGCCTTGTCCCCACTACCCTTGTTCTTACGGCCTACGCTGCCCACTCCCTCCACCCTCCTCTCCGGTTCTCAGGCCCTGGGGGATAAAACATAGAAACATAGGAAGTAGGTGCAGGAGTGGGCCATTTGGCCCTTCGAGCCAGCACTGCCATTCAATACGATCATGGCTGATCATCCAGTATCAGTACCCTGTTCCTGCTTTTTCCCCATGTCCCTTGATTCTGTTAGCCCTAAGTACTATATCTAATTCGCTCTTGTATACATCCAGTGGATTGGCCTCCACTGTCTGGCCTTCTGTGGCAGAGAATCAGGCTCGGAGGATTTCCTGACCTCCTTCCGCACTCCCCATCATCCCCCTCTTGTCTGGTTCCATTGATCATCCTGACGACTTTAGACTTTAGAGTTAGGTCGTGGAAACGGGTCCTTTGGCCCACCGAATCCGCGCCGACCAGCGATCACCCCGTACACTAGCACTATCCTACACACATTTGGGACAATTTACAACTTACAGAAGCCAATTAACCTGCAATCCGGCACATCTTTGGAGTGTGGGAGGAAACCTTGAGAAAACCCGTGCAGTTACAGGGAGAACGTGCAAACTCCGTACAGGCAACACACCAGCCAACATGTCCCAGCTACTCTAGTCCCACCTGCCTGCGCTTGGTCCATATCCCTCCAAACCTGTTCCATCTATGTACCTGTCTTAACTGTTTCTTAAACGTTGGGATAACCCCAGTCTCAACTACCTCCTCTGGCAGCTCATTCCATACACACACCACCCTTTGTGTGAAAAAGGTACCCCCTCGGATTCCTATTAAATCTTTTCCCCTTCACCTTGAACCTATGTTCCATATTCCTTGATACCCCATCTCTGGGCTAGAGGCTCTGTGCATCCCATCATGAATAATCAACATGATTATGTTCATTCCATCTCACTCCCTGGGATGAGCCAAGTTAAAGTTTAATTTGCGGGAAAAAAAAAAAATTGTTTAAGATTCCGACATCTGTAGCCTCTTTAAATTGCAGAGTGGCCAGAAGGAACAAACGGAGAGATCTGAGCGTATGGAGAGACTGAATGACAGATTTAAGCCAGTGCCTGACACTATTCCAATAACGCTCAGCATAAGCTCGAGTAACAGCACTTCATCTTCTGAACTTGTCATAATACAGCCTGCATGACACAACATTGCATCCACCAATTCCAGCTGAGTGCTCCACAACGCACATTTCCTGCATTCACAGATTTCTTTGCCTCTCTTCTTCCAGGAATTACAGACCGGTGGCGGCACGGTGGCGCAGCGGTAGAATTGCTGCCTTACAATGCTTGCACTGCAGGAGACCTGGGTTCGACCCCGACTGTGGGCGATGTCTGTACGGAGTTTCTACGTTCTCCCTCCGTGACCGCGTGGGTTTTCTCTGAGATCTTCGGTTTCCACCCACCCTCCAAAGATGTGCAGGTTTGTAGGTTAATTGGCCTGGTATAAGTGTAAATTGTCCCCAGTGTGTGTAGGATAGTGTTAATGTGCGGGGATCACTGGTCGGTGCGGACACGGTGGGCACAAGGGCCTGCTTCCGCACCGTATCTCTAAACTAAACTAAACTAAACCTTTAAGAAGTTTAAGAAACCTTTATCCAGATGCATGGATAGGACAGGTTTAGAGGGATATGGGCCAAATGCAGACAGGTAGGACTAATGCAGATCGGATATGTTGGCCGGCATGGGCAAGTTGGGCCGAAGGGCCTGTTTCCAAGCTATAAAACTCTATGACTCTTTCCTTCTATGACCTCATTGATCTCCTGTTAACGCTTCCACCAAGTTCAAGTTTGTGTTTATTGCCACATAACCAACTATGGTACAGTGAATTTTGAGTTACAATACAGCCGTAGTAAATGAAAAGAACACATTACACACATAAAATAAAATTCATCATAAACATCCACAACAGTGGAATCAACATTCCTCACTGTGATGGAAGGCAATAAAGTTCAGTCGTCTTCCTCTTTTTTCACTGTGGTCGGGGCCTTGTACCCTCCGCAGTTCACCAGCCTTTATCACCCTCACAAGGTGGTACAATGGCGCAGTGGTAGAGTTGCTGCCTTACAGTGCCAGAGATCCGGGTTTGATCCTGACTACGGGTGCCGACAGCATGGAGCTAGTACATTCTCCCTGTGACCGCGTGGGTTTTCTCCGGGTGCTCCGGTTTCCCCTCCCATTCCAAAGCCCTACAGGTTTGTAGTGTAATCGGCTTCTGTAAATTGTGAATTGTCCCTGGTGTGTGTGGGATAGTGCTGGTGTACATGGCGATCGCTGGCCGGCGGAGGCTCGGTGGGCTGAGGGGCCTTTATCTCTAAAGTCTAAAGTGTAAACTAATGACTATCTGAAATGGGGGAAGAAAACATAAGTTAAATTTGACGAGCAAGGGTTAAAAATAAAAAGTCTGTGAATGAGAAATTATCTCACAGAAGAAGTATTTTTCCCAGGGGATATGTTGTATTGTAAAAGCTAGTGATAAGGAAATGACTAATATCTTAAAAAGCTGCCAGGAACATCTATATAGAAGTCTATATCTTTAGCTCTTACAACAAAGTTGCAACTTGAGCTCGTAGCATGAAGACTTGTTCAGTATCAGTCAAAGTTTGCAATCAATTTCTGTGCATTAATTGTTGTAAAAAAATCAGAACATAACACACAAAATGAGCCTTGTTTAAAATTATTCTCATTTCTTTGTACGTAGAGGTATAAATGGGCGGCTTGGTGTCGCAGCAGTAGAGTTGCTGCCTTACAGCGCCAGAGACCCAGGTTCGATCCTGACTACGGATGTTTGTCTATATGGAGTTTGTACGCTCTCCCGAGACCTGCATGGGTTTTCTCTGAGTTGTCCGGTTTCCTCCCACACTACAAAGACGTACAGGTTAGTAGGCTAATTGGCTTCTGTAAAATGTAAATATTCCAAGTTTGTCCAAACTCTCCTTATAGCTAATGTCCTCATAAGAGATGGGAGAAGAATTCGGCCATTCCGCCCATCAGGTCTACCCCGTCACTCAATCACGACTGATCTATCATTCCCACTCAACCCCATTCTCCTGCCTTCTCTCCATAACCCCCTGACACCTGTACTAATAAAGAATCTGGCAATCGCCACCTATTGACTTGGTGTGTAAGAAGGTAACTGTAGATGCCGGCTTAAACCAAAGATAAACACAAAATGCCGGAGTAACTCAGCGGGACAGGCAGCATCTCTGGAGAGAAGGAATGGGTGACGTTTCGGGTCGAGACCCTTCTTCAGACTTGGCCTCCACAGCTGCCTGTGTCAATGAATTCCTCTGACTAAATAAATCCTCGTCTCCTTTCTAAAGGAACATCCATTTATTCTGAGGCTCTGACCTCTGGTCCTTGGATCTTCCACTAGTAGAAACATCCTCTAAAAACGAATTCTTGCTAAATCAGATGATTATTCTCTGCAGCCAGACACGAGGCATGAGGACAGTTTGGAATATTTCCAACAGGGGGAGCTCTCAGTCCAGATCAATAGACCCAGGTTTATTTCAATTTGCAAAAATAATGGAATTGACAGTCGCTTTGGGAGAATAAAAAATGTCGACATGTGTTACTTTAAAAACGATTTGGGACGGAAGGCTGAGAGTAAGTTATAAAGTGGGTGAAGGTAGGATGTGGAATGCCGGAAGATTAGTGCAATTGTTCACGATTTATATCAGAGCCTTGCACACTTAATCAAACATCCAGTTTCCAAAGATAGACACAAAGAGCTGGAGTAACTGAGCGGGTCAGACCGCATATCTGGAGAAAAAGAATAGGTGACGTGAGTTACTCCAGCTTTGTGTTTTATCTTTGGTTTAAACCAGTATCTGCAGTTCCTTGATTAATACGGGTGTCAGGGGTCATTTGGGAGAATGGGGTTAGGAGGGAGAGATAGATCAGCCATGGTTGAATGGCGGAGTAGACTTGACGGGCTGAATGGCCTAATCCTGCTTAGTAGACAATAGACAATCAGTGCAGGAGTAGGCCATTCGGCCCTCTAAGCCACTGAGATCATGGCTGATCACAGTGCCGCTATTACTTATGACCATGTGACATTATGACCTTCCTAAACGCAGTTTCTAAAGTTGTGGATGACCACAGATGGTTGAGAGTGAGGGGGTCGGGGAGGACGGGGGGGGGGGGGGGGGGGGGGGGTGGGGGTGGTTGGGGTGTTGGCAGAGGTTACGGTGGTGTGTGTGGTGGTTTGGGCGTGGGAGCTGAATGTGCCAACAGATTGGATTGAAAATCTGGCGGAACAGGGATAAATAGAAATTGACGTAAATTCAACACAGAATCACGCGAGGCATTACATCTCGGTAAGAAAAATTAGGAGGTCACGTATCAGTCGGAAAATATAAATACAGATGAGGTATGGGAGCAATGTCATCTAGGAATACAAATACACAAATCATGAAAAGTTACACCACAGGTTAATGAGGGCATGAGAAAAAAATGCAAACTGAGCATGGGGGTTTATTTTCAGCGTAATAGAATTGAAATATAATATTAAACACATTAAACTATGATTTGACTGCATGTCATGCTCTGTACTGCTTTGATCACTGTTTTATGTGAGGCGTAGTTGATTGGTTGATTAAAGCAGGCCCTTCAGCCCATCGACCCCACACCGATCATCGATCATCTGTTCACACTAGTTCTATGCTACCCCACTTTTTCATCAACTCCCTGCACACTAGGGATAATTTTACAGGGGGCCAATTTACCTACAAAGGCGCGCTTCTTTGGGATGGACAGCACCCGGAGGAAACCCACCTGGTCACAGGGAGAACGTGTCGAAGGGATTGAATGAAAGGTGCAGCGTGAACCAGGCCCATCGGCTCACTGAGCCCAGGCTGGCCATCGATCACCCGTTCAAACTGGGTTCTATGTTATCCCACTTTCTCATCCACTCTAGGGGTAATTCTACAGCGGGCCAATTAACCTACACACCCGCATGGTTACAGGGAGAACATGCAAACTCCACACAGACAGCTATGAGATAGCAACCCTGCCATTTATGATCTGGAACTCACTGACTATTTATCCGAGTCGCGTCCTCGCCCCCCACCTCGCGGCCTACGTCCTGGATCGGAGCGGCCTTTTCTGCCGGGGACCGGGAACCGGACCAGAGCTGCAACAGCGGCGGCGGCACTAGATTCACCGCGGAGCGGGCGATACCTACCTGGATCGCCGCTTGGAGCTCTGGAGCATTGGGCCGCTGCTCCAACATCGTGGAGCACTGGTTTGGAGAGCTTCCAACGCGGGCGGCGCTGAACATTCCATGGAGTCCTTGGGCCATTTGCCGAGGGCCTCCAGCGTTGCATCTCCACCCGGCGCGCCCTGCGGACCTTGGGAGCCGCAGACTCCGGTAAGAAGGGGCCGACTCGAGGTCCAGACCGCTGAGGAAGTCCCCCAGCCCCGATGTCGGACATCACCCCGGCGAGGGGGCCTGAACATCAGGCCGCCCGTAGCGGCGACTGCGGAGGGCTCGGGGAGGCCCCGACCACGGGTGAACAGTCGGGAACATCGGGAAGAGACTGACTTTGGTGCCTTCCCTCACAGTGGGAAATGTTGATCCTGCTGTGTGGGGATGTTTTATGTCGAATTCTATCAACTCTATGTTGTGTTCTATATTTTTACTGTGTGGCTGCATGGTGATTTCATTTCACTGTGCCAATTGGCACATGTGACAAGTAAATGTATCTTGTATCTTGTATCAACTGGTGGTGGAGGCCAACTCAAACACAGGAAGAAACAAGGAATAGTAAGATTGAACAAGAACTTACCAGTTCGAAGGTTGATCTTTATTTCATGAGGAGTTGCGGTGAGGGATTTCGTGAAGAGCCCGCCGGCACGCATGCGCGACATTCTTCAAAGTAGCGGTGTGGAATCACAGAAACAACAACAGAAATGACTTGGCATAGTAAGATTGAAGAGACTCTAATTACCAGTTGAGTATGATCGAGGGTTGGGAGCGGAGGGCACGAAATCCCTCACCGCAACTCCTCATGAAATAAAGATCAACCTTCGAACTGGTAAGTTCTCGTTCAATCTTACTATTTCATTTCGGAGTCACGTGAGTGACTTCGTGAAGACTTCAAAGCTCTGTGATTCCACGCCCTGGACCACATCCATGCTGTCACACACCACTTATAAGGATGGATAGGAGTAATCAACTTTCCAGACTGCTTATACTGAAAGACAAGAGCAACATTTGTTAACAACAAAAGAAAAAACCCCTATTCGGGGACATCTCCACGTTCTTGACCTGCATTCAGCACGGCCTCCGCGAACTGTAGAGGAGCGGCAACAGATGTATTGTAGAACCGCTGGAAGGAGGCTTCGTACGCCATCCTACTGTGGCAAGAACATGGTCCATGGGCACCTCCATGACCCTTGCCTCCGACGTTGATGCATGCCCTGGTGGAATGGGATTTGAAGATATTAGTGTCAACACGTGACTTACCCAAGACGATCCTGAGCCACCTGGATATCGTCTGGACCGTCACTCTATGGTGAGGGTTCTCCATTCCTTCAGCTTTCTCGTCACTTTCACAAAGTGACGGATATGGGCGGCTAAACATAGCCGTGCATCAGCGGGGTATGCCAGGAACTTCAGCTGCAGCCCTGTGAACCCAGGTCTATGCTGCTTGAGTAGCTCGTCTATGACAAAGACTACTGCCGCAGGGGTAGAGATCATCCTGTCGATCTGGATTTTGCGGAGTGTCTGTACCCTCTGTGCTGAAGTCAGTGCCAGTAACATCACCAGCTTCAGGGTGAGTTTGTCCAGTTCCAGGCCCTCCATGGGCGACCACGTCCTGAGCAGGGTGAGTATTTCCCCGATATCCCAGGTGATATTATAGCGTGGTCTGGGCGGATTCGAATTGAATATTTCCCGCATGAGTCTGGACACCAGCCTGTTGGATCCTACCTTAACATTGAGGGAGAATGACAGCGCACTTGAGGCGCTGCTGATGGCACTGTAGCTCAGGTGCTCATTATGATGCAACCCCATCAGAATTCCAATACGTCGGTTATGGTTACAGCGTCGTAGGTAATATGGGAGCGGCCGCAGTAGGTTTCCCATTCCGGATGTGAGAGAGATATTGCCGCCTGGTGAACTCCCAGCATGATGCTCCGATGGTATCCATGGTTCTAGATGATATGCCATACCACAGTAATGGCCTGTGCAGAACCTCCAAGCCAACAAGTTTAGATGACTGTGGCAGGGATGTGGTCCCCCTGAGACAGGGTGTGTACCAATTATGGGCAACCCTCGAAGAGGACCCAAGGTCGACTGATCATATCAAGGACCACCGGATACCATGGCTGCGTAGGCCAGTCGGGTATGATAAGAATGCCCTTAGCAGCATTGGTCTGGACTACCCGCAACACCCGACTGGTGAGGCAAAATGGAGGAAAGGCATAGAAACCCATTTCCCTCAGTCCAGCGAGACGCATCCACCGGCATTGCCCCAGGATTGGGTCCCACAAACGTATGTTGGTACCTGATGGTTCAACCGTGACGCAAAGAGGTCGATATCCGGTTCACCAAAGTGGGCAGTAATTTTAGCGGATATGTGGAGATTCATCACCCACTTGATGTGGTCATAGAGTTTGCGTGACCTGATGTCCGCCACTGTATAGAGCTCACCTGGGAAACAGGTAGCTGAAATCCAAATAGTGCGTCGAACACACCAGAGCCAAATTGTATTTGTCAATTCATCACATGAAAGTGACCTGGTACCGCCCATATGGTTGAGATAGGCCACCTCAGTGGTATTATTCATTTGGAGACGGACATGAGCATCAGTAAAGCTAGAACAAGAAGCTCGAAGTCCGTGAAATACTCCCAGCATCTCCAAATAGTTTATCCCTTGTGACAACAAGAAGGTAAATTCAAGGGTGTCCCATCTGCCCTCACAACTGGAGCAGTTGTCCATAGCACCCCGGACATGGGAGCTTGCGTCTGTTTGTAAGTTTACCACCGATTTGTCCAAAATGATGGATTTAGGTGAGACATAAATATTGTCAATCCTCCATTGTAACGCAATCTGTGCCGTGCAAGGCAGCTGCAGTGGTCGAGGGAAATGTCTAGCGTTCAGTTTTAACGCCGAGACCTTGGCGCTCTGCAAATTTGATAACGCCGAGGCCCGTTTTGGGCAGCTGGAAAACCGCTACAATCTTGCCAATCACCGTAGTAGTTTGTTGAATTGATGGTATACTGGCCCAGACTAGGCCCTAGCATAGTTGGGTGGCCCTCACGTGATTGGAATCCACCATAACCCCAGATACCCTTAACCTGTGAAGGGCAGGACATTGATTTATCTGGATGGGTAATGAACCCCATTTGCTGAAAAATGTCCACGGGCTGAAACTGCCAGTTCGGCTGATTCCCAATAATTAGGATATCACCTAGACAGGCCAACACTATGTGGTTTTGTCTCCTAGTGTAGCCAGTATTGATTGGAGCAATTTAGAAATAATCTAGGAGTGTGTAAGCCCATTTGGCAAAGCTCTGTAGAGCCAGAGCTGATCCATCCAGATAAATGGCAAGAACTTCCTGTGGCATTTCTGAATGGATACTGAATAGCATGCATCTTTAATCAATGCATGCCACAAAGCAGCCCCCAGAACCCAAGAACTTAGATGTCTGGAACGTTTCCGGTTTGAAATGGGTATATTCTACAAAAGTATTCAAATGGTGCAAATGAAAAAATAAGTCGACATCCTCCATCCCTCCTTGTGACTGTAAATTTTTCAGCCTAGCCTACTGCCGCTTTTTGCTGGACAGTGTAAATTTCGGATCTGCATATGCTGGGATGGAGGGATGTCACCATTGATGAAATTCAATCGCATGGCCTTGAATACTTTGTAAGATAAACTCATCAGACGTGATGGGACCGCATGCCCCCGGAAAGAGCAGTAGTTCCCCACCAACATGTGAAGCTCAACATGCAGGGGCACGAAATCCAGACCACCTTACCGTCATGGTTATCGGCGGCCCTTGAGATGCATGGCTGTATGTGGAGGTGCTGGATACTGAAATTTGAGGCGGAGCTGGAGCGGAGGCCCTTGCTGGCCTAATGGCAGGGCCTTCCTGGTCGAGATGTGACCACATGAGTCCCACCATCATAGCGTGGTCATCCCGCTCCTGGACCCTCTTGGGGAGGTCTTCCCGAAAATTTTTTATTCTGTTGCAGGAGGAGCTCCAACATCCGCTCCATCCTGGCCAATACGCCCCTCGGCCTTAGAACTCGGGCGGACGGAGTCCTCATGTTCTGCTGAACTTCTGGGGCTTCGTCCATCGGTCCGCACCTCGTCGAGGTGAACCCGGTGCCGGAAACTGTCGCCGGCAGCCGCTGCAGCGAAGCTGAGCGATTCCCGCGGGGGAGGTACACTTAAACGCCTCCTCGGCGGAGCTTGATCCCGCTGCCCCGGAGGGCAAATGCGGCGGGGAGTCGGCACCTGACTTAGCATGGAGACCGACGCCCGCGCGGGCTTGCCGGCTGCCCACATCATGGACCTTGCCGACTCATGGTCTCGTCCTCCCATTCATGGGGGACTCGGCGACCGTGGCGTATGGGCTCGTTGAAGGGAGGAGCAGTTCGCTGGGCTTTGTGTCTGGCTTTAAGGCCACCAATAGGACCTCCTCCTGGAGCTGACGGTTCTCAGCTCCTGCTGACGATGGTGAAACCTCCCTGTGCCTACTGGAGCTGGATGGTTCCTCAGCACTGGAGCTCCTGCTCCTCGAATCAGCACTGGAGCTCCTGCTCCTTGAATCAGCACTGGAGCTCCTGCTCCTCGAATCAGCACTGGAGCTCCTGCATAGCGGCGGGTCGGGCCCGGTAACAACAGGGCTCCCCGACATCCACGCCTATTTCCCGGCCACGTACCTGTAGGGAGAGAGCACAATACACACCCGCCACAACAGGACACCAACTCCCACTGGAGCTCCGGTGTATCGGCGGGTCGGGCCCTGTACCAACAGGGCTCCCCGACTACCACGCCTATTTCCCGGCCCGACTCGCAGGTGAGCCGCTGAGGCGGGCTCCGGGATAAGTGGCCGGCGACTCCAATCCACGTTCCTGTAGGGAGAGAACACACTGTCCCCCCCCCCCCCCAACAGGAAACACCAACTCTAGGGGGCTTAGCCTTACCTGAGTCGGCCCTCAGAAGGGCTGGTCGGGAGCCGCGCTCCCCACCAGCCGTCGGCAGCAATGCGTTGCGACGATATGTCGCGCATGCGTGCCGGCGGGCTCTTCACGAAGTCACTCACGTGACTCCGAAATGAAACAACAGATGCTAGTTTCAAAACAAGGCGCAAAGTGCTGGAGTAACTCAACGGGTCAGGCAGCATCTCTGGAGAACATGGAGAGGCGACGTTTCGGGTTCTGATCCGTCTTCAGACTGCAGGGGTCACAGGCGTGTGAGGGAATTTGTGGAGGGAGAATGGGACATGGATAGCTCCGCTTGGAACTAGCATTGACATGTGCAGGAAGGAACTGCAGATGCTAGTTTAAACCAACGATATATACAAAAAGCTGGAGTAACTCAGCGGGCCAGGTAGCATCTCCGGAGAGAGGGAGTGGTCTAACCTTACTGCGTGTTTTGCCGTAAATAGCTGAAATGTATTTTATGCACATCATTTATATTTGACCACCATCCACTTACTGCATCTCTGGAGAGACGGAATGGATAACGTTTCAGGTCGAGACCCTTCTTCAGACTGGTTAGGGATAAGGGAAACCTCAGATATAGTTGGTAATGTGGAGAGATAAAGTCTCCATCACAGGAAATAGACAATTGACTGACTATTACAAACCCACTGACTCCCACAACTATCTTGACTGCACTTCTTCCCACCCTGCTTCCTGCAATCCCCTACTCTATCCCCTACTCCCAATTCCTCAGTCTACGCTGCATCTGCACCCAAGATGAGGTGTTCCATACTAGAACATCTGAGATATTCTCACTCTTTAGGGAACGGGGCTTCCCCTCTCCCATCATAGATGAGGCCCTCACTTGTCTCCTCGGTACCCCGGAGCTCCGCCCTTGCTCCCCCTCCCCCTAGTCGCAACAGAAACAGAGACCCCCAGTCCTTTCATTCCACCCCATCAGCCATCGCATACAACACATAATCCTCCGAGATTTCCGCCATCTCCAACGGGATCCCACCACTAACTACATTTCCCCATCTCCACCCCTCTCCGCCTTCCCCAGAGACGTTCCCTCCCCAACTCCCTGGTTAACTCATCCCTTCCCACCCAAACCACCCCCTCCCCAGATACCTTCCTCTGGAACCGCAGAAGATGCAAGACCTGTCGCTATACCTCCTCCCTTGACTCTTGTCCAGGGACCACAACAGTCCTTTTAAGTTAGGCAGAGGTTCACGTGCACCTCCTCCAACCTCATCTACTGTATCCGTTGTTCAAGATGTGGATTCTTATACATCAGCGAGACCAAACGCAGACTGGGCGATCATTTCGCGGAACACCATCACTCAGCCCGCGTGAGCCAACCTGATCTCCCGGTTGCCGGACACTTTAATTCTCCTTCCCATTCCTACACAGACCTTTCAGTCCTCGGTCTCCTCCATTGTCAGAGTGAGGCTAAACACAAATTGGATCTCCAGTACTTTATGTTTTTTTGCTCAAGATACCAGCATCTGCAGTTACTTGCATCTACACTCATATCAGTGCCTGCTTCAAA
Organism: Raja brachyura; assembly: GCA_963514005.1. The sequence goes on along the minus strand of OY740786.1, from coordinate 11,231,530 downwards.
TTGCTTCCCACTTAAACAAAGCCAGTGGTGTTACCACAGTCAATGCACTTTAGCTATTGACCAAACGTAGTCTGGGCGATCATTTCACTGAACACCTTCGCTCAGTCTGCCTGGGCCTACCCGATCTCCCAGTTACCAAACACTTTAACTTCCCTTCCAATTCCCACACTGATTTTTCTTTCCTGGGCCTCCTCTGTTGCCAGAGTGGGGCCAAATGCAAATTGGAGGAACAGCACCTCATATTTCACTTGTGCAACTTTCAACCCAGCAGTATGAAGATGAATTTCTCTAACTTCAAGTTACCCTTCCTGGTGAGTCTCATTGTCTGCAACTCGTTCTCACCTAGCTCACAGCTAACAATAGCCTGTTTCCTTTATCAACATTATTTGTTTGCATACATCGCCATCCATATATCTCGTTTCCCTCTCCCCTGAAGGGTCCCGACCCGAAACGTCACCTATTCCTTTTCTCCAGAGACGCTGCCTGACTCACTGAGTTACTCCAGCTTTTTGTGTCTATCTACACACCACTTTAGCTTTGGTGTTTATTTTCTTTTAAAAGCTGCCTCCTTTAGGTTTAATTGTATTCTTTCCTTTTGGCATCTTCTTACAAGCCTGGACGTTAACACTACCACGTGTCAAATGCCTTTTGGATTTCCTTTCCTCTGTCTTTTTAAGTCTTATCTATAATTCATTTGATCGTGACATGTCTTCAATAGATACAAACTGGTTAACTCACTGAGAAGCACTCTCGGTCTGTCTGGCTGACGTATTGGGTGGAAGTATCATTAGCTCACACAATTACTAAATACTTGTGCACAGTTTGGTTCAAGTGGACAATATTGCTACAGAAAGAGGCAATTATGATTGATGTATCTTTCCCCATTAGGATATTGTTCTCCACTGCACCTGTCAACCACAAAAGGCAAATGGATTTTAAAAAGTCTTAAACTTAAATGAGATGATATAATTTCTTCAGGTTTATCCTTGTGTTCCGGTGGTTAACATCAGATGTGATTGATGATCATGTTCCTCAGTGTGGCATATCACTATGATCATTGTTCACCAGTAAAGGATACAGGGCCTGTCCCACCAGCATGCGATTGCATGCGTCTAGTGCGACCAAACGTGGTCGCTTGAGGCGTTTGGCCGCGCGGGGCCGGTCCCACTCTGAACCGCGGAGGCGTATGGAGTTGTGCGGGGCTCGTCCTGACACCGCGCGGGGCTCTGAAAAACTGACACTGCCCGAAAATTCCGCGCGCCAACGGCCTGTCTGCAAACCAAATGGCTTGCAGAGAGCTAGCACGGGGCTAGATGGGCCATAAAGCCTCCTTCTGTCTCAGAACATTTCTATTGCTAAACGTCATTCTGAAGTGAAAAGATTCAAGATTTATTAAATTTGACATGCAGATGCAGATCAGGCACTTAGGACAAGAATTTATCCTCACTGGAATATGTTTTACTGCGTATAAAAGCTGTTAAATTTATCAGCGTTACTTGTATCAGTTTGATAATCCATTATAAGAGTGTAAGGAATAGAGGGAGTAGGCCTTTCAGCCCTTCATGTCTTTCTTAGACATTCATTAAGATCATAGCTGAAATTTTACTTCAATGCAACAATCCCACACGGTCCCCATATCCCTTAATTCCTTAATGTCTAACCTAGTATCAGTCTTTACCTTGAGCATACCTGACTAGGCAATAGGGCAGCACAGTGGCGCAGCGGTAGAGTTGCTGACTTACAGTGCCAGAGACCTGGGTTTGATCCTGACCGCGGGTGCTGTCTGTACAGAGTTTGTACGTCCTCGCTGCGACCGTGTGGGTTTTCTCCGGGTGCTCCGGTTTCCTCACACGCTCCAAAGACGGACGGGTTTGTACGTTACTTGGTTTTGGTATAATTGTAAATTGCCCACTATTGTGTGTAGGATAGTGTTAGTGTGCGAGGAACGCAGGTCGGCACGGACTCGATGGGCCGAAGGTCCTGTTTTCATCCTGTACTTCTAAACGAAACTAAACTAAAGACTGAGCCTCCACAGTCTTCCTGGGCAATGGATGGAGAATTCCAGAAGTTTCTACCACCGTCTGGGTGAAGACATTTTTAACTCATTTTTTACTCATCTTGGTCCTGACTGGTCGACCCCTTTACTATGAGATTGTGGCACCTGTTTTAATTTTAGAGATGTCAGGGACAGTTTCATCCCAGCTGTTTTCAGGCAAAAGAACCATCCAACTGCAACTAGAGAGCAGTCCTGAACTACTATCAATCTTATTGGAGACCCACGGTCTATCTTTGATCGGACTTTATTGGTTTTATCACATTAAATGTTATTTACGTTATTCCCTTTATCATTTTCCACGGTAGACTCCGCCTGGAAGGAAAATCAGAACGCTTCTATCAGACGTGGTCTGCATTTATAGAATTACTACAAAGATAGGGTGCAGGGGTACCTCGGGCCTTGGTAGGGGGGGATGAAAAACTATCGAGTTGGTGGATTCCTTTTGCGAGATATATATAACATAATAACTGGCTTTTTTCTTTTTTTTTCTTTTTCCTTTTCTTTTTTTAGCGTCTATCTTTTAACCCCCTTTTCTAGTTCTTTGACCAAGGGTTTCTTCTCCCCTTTGGCACGCTCTTTCACTATCACAACTCTTTTCACATTTCACTCTCTTTCTCTCTATTCTTTTTCTTTAAAAGCCATAGAATTATGGGGTACAATGATTGTAACAGTATATATGTGTACATTGATGTATTTACCTCTAATAAATAAAATTAAAATTAAAAAAATCATTTTCCACGGTGAATGGCTCGATTGTAGTCGTGTATTGTCTTTCCACATAACAATCGCTTTTCACTGTACCTAGGTACACGTGACAATAAATAAACTAAACTAAAGTGTTTCTCCCCCTACAGGTAAGGTCTGATCTTCTGGGCACTTCCAGCATTATCTGTTTTCATTGCAAGCCACTCTGACTCCTGTGCAGTGTCTACATTGCGTAGCCTACATTGGCTCTCGGATAGAGACAAAATGCTGGGGTAACTCGGCGGGACAGGTAGCATTCCTGGAGAGAAGGAATAGGTGACGTTTCAGGTTGAGACCCTTCCTCAGACTGAGAGTCAAGGGAGAGGGGCACTAGAGATATGGAAGGGGAAGGTGTGAAAACGAGAAAGCATACGATGATCAAGGAAAATGTAGAACCCTTCATTGTTAGCTGAGGGGAAGGTGACAACGAGGCGTACAAATGGTAAAATTACTCAGGAGGACAGTGATACTAGTCGGAAAATTAGGGCGGGGGAGCGACAGAGAGAGAGGGAAAGCAAGGATTACTTGAAGGTGGAGAAATCAAAATTCATACCACTGGGTTGTAAGCTGCTCAAGCTAAATATAAGGTGCTGTTGCTCCAATGTGCGTTGGGCCTCACTCTGACAGTGGAGGAGGCCCAAGGCAGAAAGGTAAGTATGGGAATTGATGGGGAAGGGGTTAGCAACCAGGAGATCGGGTAGGCCTAGGCGGACTGAGTGGAGGTGCTCAGCGAAAAAAAGATCGCCGAGCCTGCGCTCGATCTCGCACGACTACCTTGCCTCTCTTTGACTTAAGTGACCGCAGCCTGGGAGTGTCATTCCTGTTGACGGAACACTGGAATCGCCGGCTCACCGGCCTATTTGACCCTCATAGACCGTCATTAATATATCACCGTTGATTTTGCTTTCAGAAAAATTCTGTATTAGGCACCAAAAGGAATAGAGGCATCTACTCACGGCGTGTTTGTGACCCAGGCTGACCCACTCCTGAACAGCAATCATCACAGCGATCCAAGAGATCAGGGGAATCTCATTGCAACCTGGCCCAAACTATTGTCTCTCAGGTCAGGTCACTGGTATGAACCATCTTTGGATTAGAACACTGAGACATTGATTGATAGTCTGCTATTCACAGTGAGAAAATGTATATCAGTCAATTTGAGATCTGTTCAATGTCTTGCGATGCCTCAGTGGGACAATGCAATCTCTCAGGATTTGAAAACCTCTGTATTCATTAAAGGTGAAGGCGGACTGACTCTGCGCAATCTGTGATCCGTCTATGTAGCGGGTACAAGAGACGGCTGTAGATGAGAAATTAATGATCTTCGTGGGCCAAATGCTTCGAACATTTATATAAGATGCTTCTACCTCTCTCCACTTCAGACTTTAGAGATACACAGTGCACCTCTCCCATCGGGCAAACGGTGTAGAAGTGTGAAAACGCACAGCCTCCAGATTCAGGGTCAGTTTACGCCCAGCTGTTATCAGGCAACTGGACCAACCTGCCGCAACTAGAGAGGGGTCCTGAACTACTATCTACCTCATTGGTGACCCTTGGATAATCTTTAATTGGACTTTACTGGCTTTATCTTGCACTGAACATTATTCCCGTATCATGTATATGTACACTGTCAATGGCTCAATTGTGATTATGTATTGTCTATCCACTGACTGGTTGGCACGAGACAAAAGTTTTTAACTGTACCTCTGCACACGTGACAATAAACGTAACTGAACCAGTTTCAAGTACCACCTCTGACAGCTTGTTCCATATACCAGGGGTACTGATTGGGGATGATCTGCCATGATCACATTGAATGGCGGTGCTGGCTCGAAAAGCCTAATGGCCTACTCCTGTACCTATTGTCTATTGTCTATACCCACAACCCTCTATATGAAAACATTGTTCCTCAGGATCCTATTGAATCTTTCCTGTCTCGTATTACACCTACGTATGTCCTCTGGTTTTTAATTCCCCTACTCCGAGTAAAAGAGCCCACCGAATCCATGCCGACCAGTGATCACCATGTACACTAGCACTATCCTCCACAGATTAGGGAAAATTTACAATTTCCAGAATTGAATTGATTTGAATACATTTTATTAGCCAAGTATGTATACATACAAGGAATTTGCCTTGCTCACAAGTAACACACGATATACAGAAAACAATTAAAAATAAAACATTATAATTTAAACATGTGAAGAATTAAATAAAATACCAGAGCAAATGGAGGCTACAGACTTTTGGCTGTTGAGTAGAGCTACTGCTCGTGGGGAAAAAAGCTGTTTTTATGTCTGGCTGTGTAACCTACAAACCTGTACGTCTTTGGATTGTGGGAGGAAACCGGAGCACCCAGAGAAAACCTATGCGGTCACAGAGAGAACGTACAAACTCCATACAGACAGCACCCGTAGTCAGGATGGAACCTGGGTCTCTGGCGCTGTAAGGCAGCAACTCTACCTGTCCTGTGTCCTGAAAAATAAAGAGTTGGGGATTGATCATGACTGGAAGGTGGCGAATGGTCCAAGTCCCATCAGGATCAGAGACGACCCCACCTTGCCTACACAAAGACCATTCAAGTCTGCGACTCGGACACAACTACTGACACAGCCAGTCTGAAGAAAGGTTCCGACCCAAAATATCACCCATTCTCTTTCTCCAGAGATGCTGCCTGTCCCGCTGAGTTACCCCAGCACTTTGTGTCTATCTTTGGTATAAACCCGCATCTGCAGTTCTTTTAAGTTTCTTTTAACGTTTTCACCCACAGGGTTGTGAATTTGTGGAATTCTCTGCCACAGAAGGCAGTGGAGGCCAATCCACTGGATGTTTTCGAGAGTTAGTTAATTATAGCTCTTGGCCCTTGCAGTGTACAGTTCATCAATGGAGGGAAGGTTGCAGCCAATACTACATCTGTGAATGGCCAGGACTGAGGATCAGATGCTGATAAAGAGGATAGGTGATGGAGGCTCATGATCAGCATGGAGATGATGGGCCAAAGAGTCTGCATCTATCCGTGTCACTTTGAGGTGCCCAGTTGCTAATTTGGACTCCAGACTTTAGCAATCCAATGCAGAAACAGACCCTTCACCTCATCGAGTCCGCGCCAACCAGCGATCACCCCGTACACTAACACTATCCCACACACTGGGATCATAAATCTTCTCTGCACTCTTTCCTACATGGAAATACAAACACAATACTCCAAATACAGCCCACCGACGCCTTGTACAACTGTAGCATAACACCCCGACTGCCATACTCAATACCATACCACGGTGGCGGAGCGATAGAGTTGCTGCTTTACAGTGCGCGCAGTACAGTGCCGGGTTCGATCCCGAATACGGGTGCTGTCTGTATGGAGTTTGTACGTTCTCCCCGTGAACGCGTGGGTTTTCGCCGAGATCTTCAGTTTCCTCCCACACTCCAAAGACGTGCAGGTTTGCAGGTTAATTAGCTTGGAATAAATGCAGGATTGCCCTAGTGTGTGTAGGATAGTGCATGGGGATTGCTGGTCAGCCTTCCACCTCCAGTTTAAATTCCATTGGAATATTTTGGAGGACCAAGAAACCAAGAAGGCCAAAGGGCCTGTTTCCGGGCTGTATCTCTAAACTAAACTAAACTAAACAAAGGCCAATGTACGAAAAATCTTCTTGACCATCATATTTACCTGTGACGCCACCTTCACGGATCTCTGCACCTGCACTCCTAGATCCATCAGCTCTACACCACTCCCCAGGACCCTGTCGTTCATTTGAAATGAAGACATCAGACTGGCTTTAGCTGATCATCTCTGACCCCTCTCACCCTTGCCTCAAACTCTTTGAATCACTTCCCTCTGGAAGGCGACTCCGGACTGCCAAAGCTGCCACAGCCAGACATAAAAACAGTTTTTATCCACGAGTAGTTGCTCTACTCAACAGCCAAAAATCTGTAGCCTCCCTTTGATCTGGTATTTTGTTGGTTCACATGCTTGATCAATGGTGTTTTATCATTAATGTCTTATTATTAATGGTTAGTGTTTTCTGAGTCATTCGTAACTGTCACTGTATGTCATGTTGTTACTTGTGGGCAGAGCACCAAGGCAAATTCCTTGTATGTGAATACTTGGCCAATAAACTTACTTACTTACTTACTTATTAAGGGACCTGCACCATGACCCACTCAAGTTGGCCAAGAATGGGCAATCAACCCAGTTTACATACACCATCTTTATTTTCAAATAGAGTCACATTCCTTCATCAACACTGAGTCTAATTATTGAAACATCCCACTCATCTGAACCAAGGGCGATATCTTCACCACATGGGGTCAAGTGTAAAGAGAGTCAAGAATGTTTAATTGACTTGTGTAGGGTGGCATAATGGCGTTCCTGGTAGAGCCGCTGCCTCACAATGCCAGAGAACTGGGTTCGATCTCGACCTCAGATGCTGCCTGTGTGGAGTTTGCATGTTCTCCTTGTGTCCATGTGGGTTTCCCCTGGGTGCTCTGGTTTCCTCCCACAACCCAAAGACGAGCGGTTTGTAACTTAATTGAGCTCGGTAAATTGCTTCTAATGTTCAGGGAGTGGATGGGAAAGTGGGACAATATACAACTAGTGTGAACGGGTGAATGTTGGTCGGTGTGGTGGGCAGAAGAGCCTGTTTCCATGTTGTAAAACTAAAACAAAAACTTCATTGACATGGTAACATTGAATTTGCTACTTGCAGGAGCCTACTGGGTCTGTAAATGCAAGACACACAGATAATATATAATAATAAACAGTGTATATAATATACTGTATAATATATTCTTCTTCTTGCGTATGGCGTGCACAGCATAAAGCTGTAAGATAACTTGTTCTGTTTGATCTTCTGTTTGTGCACGCCAGGTTGATTGCATTTGTTGAAACAGGGTGGACCACGTGAAGGTTGCAATCTCCCACCCCTGTATAACAGAATAACCAAAAGAAATTCAGGGTGTCACGGTGGTGCAGCGGTAGAGAGAGGCGGACTGAGGTTTTCACATGGTATGCCTCGTCAATTTGCCCTAGTTAACAATGATCTCTTCTACATTTTCCTTGTACTTCGTCCCCTGTGATGTCTCGTTTTCACACCTTACCCTTCCATATCTCTCGTTTCCCTCTCCCCTGACTCTCAGTCTGAAGAAGGGTCTCGACCCGAAACGTTACCCATTCCTTATATCCAGAGACGCTGCCTGTCCCTCTGAGTTACTCCAGCATTTTGTGTCTCCAATCATTCTTAAATCGGCCGGGGTTGGATGTAGAACAAGGCTCAACTCCTCTCAACTATGTAAATCAGTGCCTCATGCAGGTGAAGATTTTTATTTGAAGGCAATACTTTATTATGGAAATCCGACACATTCTGTGTTGAGTAAGTACCTTTAGGCAATTTTTAAAAAAATGATTACATTTTAAAAAAATGTGCAAATGTGCAATAATAACATTTGCAAACTGGCTATTTTGATGCCTAATTTCCTGAGTCGTGCAGAATTTATTTTTAACAAACTAGTTAATGGATTCACCAGGATTAATTTGCATTTAGTACATGGGAGCAAATATTAAAATTACAGCATTTATAAAAAAAAGCTAAAATTATTGATCAGCACCAAATTTCATATTAAATTAACACATAAATACAATAAAGGAAATCAATGCTTATTGTTTTTTTTGATCAATTTAGAAAATACTTTTATTCTTTAAAAGAAATAATGAAATCAAGTTAATACCGAATATGCAAAGCTTGGTTCAGGTCACCAAGATTCCACTATTTTCGTGACATTGCACAGGGGAAATTTGACTTTGTAATATGATCACAAAATCAGAATTGATTTTTTCCCTATTAATTGTTTATCAATAGGACCAGTGTGATATTGATTCCATCAGGGTGAAGTTGAGCTGCTTTTAGTGAAGGGCTAGGATATAGCTGATGAACTGAATGGCATCCATCTTGTCAGAGTGTGTCGGAAGGCTCTGCGGATGCTGGCCCACACAGAAGATAGGCACAAAATGCTGGAGTAACTCAGCGGGACAGGCAGCATCTCTGGAGAGAAGGAATGGGTGATGTTTCAGGTCGAGAGCCTTTTTCAGACTAAGAGTCAAGGGAGAGGTACGTGGAAGGGAATGGTGTGAACATGACAGATCAAAGCGGACAATGCTCAAGGAAATGTAGAATGGTTTATTGTTAGCTGAGGGGAAGACAAAGAGGCACACACTCAGTACAATTAATCAGAAGGAAAGTGAAACTATTCGGACAACTAGGGTGGGAGAGGGACGGTGAGAGAGGGAATGCAAGGGTTACTTGAAGTTGGGGAAATCAATATTCATACCGCTGGGTTGTAAGCTGCCCAAGTGAAATATGAGGTGTTGCTCCTTCCATTTGCATTGGGCTTCACTCTGACAGTGGAGGAGGCCCAGGACAAAAGGGTCAGTATGGGAATGGGAGGGGGAGTCAAATAGTTTAACAACCATACAGGCCTTTCTGTCCTGGGCAAACGTCACCTATACCTTTCTTCCAGAGATGCAGCACCAATTACTCCAGCATTTTGTATCTATCTGAGGTATAGAAAAGTCCTAGCATAGGAAGATGGTATTAGTGTAGATGGGTTGCCAGGGGCAAAGCCTATGGTCCTAACATTGGGTAGTGGGCTTCGTGAAGATGGGTAAAAAGGGTTGGCATGGGCGTGGTGTGCCAAAGGGCCTGTTTCTTTGCTGTACAACTCTATGACTCTATGACTGAGTTCCCAGCCGCCTGTTGGGCTGGACTATCCTTAACATTCTCCAAACAGGCATTAGACCATTTAGGGGTTAGCAGGTTCTTTAAGGGCTTCACTAACAATGTTACCTTCAGTGGTGATACTGGTCAGATGGCCAACGACATTTTCTATGTGCTCTCACATCGCTTTCTCAGTAGCACAGAGCATTAAACATAGAAACATAGAAAATAGGTGCAGTAGGCCATTCAGCCCTTTGAGCCAGCACCTCCATTCAATATGGTCAAGGCTGACCATCCAGAATCAGTACCCTGTTCCTGCTCTCACCTCATATCCCTTGATTCTGCTGGCCCTAAGAGCTATATCTAATTATCTCTTGAATACATTTAGTGAATTGGTCTCCACTGCCTTCTGTGGCAGAGAATTCCACAGATTCACAACTCTCTGGGTGAAAAAGTTTTTCCTCATCTCAGACCAAAATGGCCAACTCCTTATTCTCAAACCGTGACCCCTGCCTGGTTCTGGACTCCGCCAACACCGGGAACATTTTTCTTGCATCTAGTCTGTCCAAACCCTTAAGAATTTTTATATGTTTCTTATATTATTATTTACCTGTTATGTTCTTTTGACCTGGTGTTCACTTTCTGACCCTTATACTAATAGTACTGCAAACATCTTGACTGAAACCTACAGTAATAATGGGAGAAAACGGATTGGGCTGAGGTGCTGTGATAATTTTTATTAGTACATAGGAAGAAGCACCTTATCTTCACAACGGTTATCCCATAAGCTTGTCCCATGGACACAATGCCACCTCCCTAAGTAAACACGGGATACTTGGGCGGCACGGTGGCGCAGCAGTCGAGTTGCTACCTTGCAGCGCCAGAGACTCAGGTTCAATCCTGACTACGGGTGCTTGTCTGTATGTGGTTTGGACGTTCTCCCCGTGAACGCGTGGGTTTTCTCCGGGTGCTCCGGTTTCCTCCCACGCTCCAAAGATGTACAGGTGAATCGGCTTCTGTAAATTGTAAAAATTGTCCCAAGTGTGAATGACAATGTTAGCGTACGGGTTGATCAGTGGCCAGCGTGGTCTCGAATGGCCTGTTTGCACGCTGTTTCTCTAAAATCTAAAGTAAAGTGTTCCCCCCATCCACTACAATCAGTCTGAAGAAGAATCCTAACCTGAAATGTCACCTGTTCATTCCCTCCACAGAGACTGCATGACTTTGTGTTTTGTGTCACAACACTTTGTGTTTTGCTCAAGATTCCTGCATTTGCAATTCCTTCTGTCTGGATAGGTTGTTTCTCAATGGTAGAACTAAATCAAATGATGTGAGGCATGAATAAGATAGACAAAACCTTTCTCCCAGGATGGAAAAAACAAATCATAGAATCATAGAAAATAGGTGCAGGAGTAGGCCATTCGGACCTCCGAGCCTGCACCACCATTCAATATGATCATGGTTGATCATCCAACTCAGTATCCTGTACCTGCCGTCTCTCCATACCCCATGCTCCCTTTAGCCACAAGGGCCACATTTAGCTCCCTCTTAAATATAGCCAATGAACTGGCCTCAACTACCTTCTGTGGCAGAGAATTCCACAGACTCACCGCTGTGAAAAAAGATCTTCTCATCTCGGACCCAAAAGACTTCCCCCTTATCCTTAAACTGTGACCCCTTGTTGTGGACTTCCCCAACATCGGGAACAATCTTCTTGCATCTAGCCTGTCCAACCCCTTAAGAATTTTGTAAGCCTCTATAAGATCCTCCCTCAATCTCCTAAATTCCAGCGAGTACAAGCCAAGTCTATCCAGTCTTTCTTCATATGAAAGTCCTGCCATCCCAGGAATCAGTTTGGTGAACCTTCTCTGTACACCCTCTATGGCAAGAATGTCTTTCCTCAGATTAGGAGAACAAAACTGTATGCAATACTCCAGGTGTGGTCTCACCAAAACCCTGTACAACTGCAGTAGAACCTCCCTGCTCTTGTACTCAAATCCTTTTGCTATGAATGCCAACATACCATTCGCTTTCTTCGCAGCCTGCTGTACCTGCATGCCTACTTTCAATGACTGATGTTCCATGACACCCAGGTCTCGTTTCATCTCCCCTTTTCCTAATCGGCCACCATTCAGATAATAATCTAACCTCCTGTTTTTGTGGCCAAATTGGATAACCTCACATTTATCCACATTATACTGCATCTGCCATGCATTTGCCCACTCACCCAACCTATCCAAGTCACCTTGTAGCCTCCTAGCATCCTCCTCACAGCTAACACTGCCCCCCAGCTTCGTGTCATCCGCAAACTTGGAGATGTTGCATTCAATTCCCTCATCCAGATCATTAATATATATTGTAAATTGCTGGGGCCCCAGCACTGAGCCTTGCAGCACACCACCAGTCACTGCCTGCCATTCTGAAAATGACCCATTTACTCCTACTCTTTGCTTCCTGTCTGCTAGTTCTTTATCCACATCAATACTGAACCCCCAATACCGTGTGCTTTAAGTTTGTACGCTAATCTCTTATGTAGGACGTTGGCGAAAGCCTTCTCAAAGTCCAGATATAACACATCCACAGGTTCTCCCTTATCCTCTCTATTAGTTACATCCTCAAAAAATTCTATAAGATTCATCATACATGATTTACCTTTCATAAATCCATGCTGACTTTGTCCAATGATTTCACTGCTTTCCAAATGTGCTGCTATCCCATCTTTAATAACTGACTCTAGCATTTTCCCCACTACAGATGTTAGACTAATTGGTCTGTAATTCCCCGTTTTCTCTCTCCCTCCCTTTTTAAAAAGTGAGGTTACATTAGCTACCCGCCAATCCTCAGGAACTACTCCAGAATCTAAAGAGTTTTGAAAAATTATCACTAATGCATCCACTATTTCTGGGGCTACTTCCTTAAATTCTCTGGGATGCAGCCCATCTGGCCCTGGGGATTTATCGGCCTTTAATCCGTTCAATTTACCCAACACCACTTCCCGGCTAACCTGGATTTCATAGAAACATAGAATCATAGAAAAATAGGTGCAGGAGTAGGCCATTCGGCCCTTCGAGCCTGCACCGCCATTCAATATGATCATGGCTGATCATCCAACTCAGTATCCTGTACCTGCCTTCTTCCCATGCCCCCTGATCTCCTTAGCTACAAGAGCCACATCCAACTCCCTCTTGAATATAGCCAATGAACTGGCCTCAACGACCTTCTGTGGCAGAGAATTCCAGAGACTCACCACTCTTGGTGTAAAGAATGTTTTCCTCATCTCGGTCCTAAAGGAATTCCCCCTTATCCTTAGACTGTGACCCCTTGTTCTGGACTCCCCCAACGGTAGGTTTCTATAAGATCCCCCCTCAATCTTTTAAATTCCAGTGAGTACAAGCCGAGTCTATCCAGTCTTTCTTCATATGAAAGTCCCGACATCCCAGGAATCAGTCTGGTGAACCTTCTCTGAACCCCCTCTATGGCAAGAATGTCTTTCCTCCGATTTGGAGACCAAAACTGTATGCAATACTCCAGGTGTGGTCTCACCAAAACCCTGTACAACTGCAGTTGAACCTTCCTGCTCCTATACTCAAATCCTTTCGTTATGAATGCTAACATACCACTTGCTTTCTTCACTGCCTGCTGCACCTGCATGCCTACTTTCAATGACTGGTGTACCATGACACCCAGGTCTCGTTGCATCTCCCCTTTTCCTAATCTGCCACCCGGTTCACTCTGTTCCTCCATCTCATTTGACCCCCGGTCTCCTGCTATTTCCAGCAGATTATTTATGTCTTCCTTTGTGAAGACAGAACCAAAGAAGTTATTCAATTGGTCTGCCATATCCTTGTTCCCCATGATCAATTTACCAGTTTCTGACTGCAGGGGGCCTACATTTGTTTTAACTAACCTTTGTCTCTTCACATATCTATAAAAACCTTTGCAGTCCATTTTTATGTTCCGTGCCAGTTTTCTTTCATAATCTATTTTCCCTTTCCTAATTAAGCACTTTGTCTTCCTCTGCTGAATTTCTCCCAGTCCTCTGGTAGGCTGCTTTTTCTGGCTAATTTGTATGCTTCATCTTTAGTTTTGATATTATCCCTGATTTCCTTTGTTATCCACAGATGCACTACCTTCCCTGATTTATTCTTTTGCCAAACTGGGATGAACAATTGTTGTACTTCATCCATGCAGTCTTTAAATGCCTTCCATTGCATATCCACCGTCAACCCTTTAAGAATCACTTGCCAGTCTATCTTGGCCAATTCACGTCTCACACCCTCAAAGTTACCTTTCTTTAAATTCAGAACCCTTGTTTCTGAATTAACAATGTCACTCTCCATCCTAATGAAGAACTCAACCATATTATGGTCACTCTTGCCCAAGGGGACACGCACAACAAGACTGCTAACTAACCCTTCCTCATTACTCAGTACCCAGTCTAGAATAACCTGCTCTCTCGTTGGTTCCTTTACATGTTGGTTTAGAAAACTATCCCGCATACATTCCAAGAAATCCTCTTCCTCAGCACCCCTGCCAATTTGATCCACCCAATCTATATGTTGATTGAAGTCACCCGTTATAACTGTCTTACACTTGTTGCACGCATTTCTAATTTCATGTTTGATGCCATCCCCAACTCCACTGCTACTGTTAGGTGGCCTGTACACAACTCCCACTAGCGTTTTCTGCCCCTTAGTGTTTCGTAGCTCTACCCATATCGATTCCAATAATAAATAATCAAAATAATAGAGGGCATCGTTTTAAGATGAGGGGGCAAAGTTTGAAGGATATGTGTGGAGAAAGTTTTTTTGTGCATAGGATGGTGCATTCCTGGAACGTGCTGATGGGATGGTAGTTGTGGCAGATACGATAGTGGCATTTAAGAGGCTTACAAAGGTTCAAAGGTTCAAAGGTTCATTTATTGTCACATACACCAATTGGCGTAGTGAAATTCACTTGCCATTGCAGCACATTAATAAGAATACAACATAACATTATAAAACATACCTTTGGGTAAGCAAAACAAAGAATATTACTGCCACAAGTGACGATAAAGTATCATTCATCAGATTGGCACATGGATCTGTAGGGGAGGGAGGGATATGGGTTATGTGCAGGCTGATAAGAGTTGGTCTTGGCATCATGTTTGGTTCAGACATTGTGGGTGGAAAGGCCTGTTCTTGTGCTGCATTGTTCTATGTTCTATGTTATTCTTTGTGATTTTAGAGCTGGACAGCAATTTTGTTTACAGCCCCCTCCACACAGAGACCACCTCCGTAACTTTGAGCCACAATATTTGAATAATATCATGGTCGATCTGATTCTAACCCCTTCCCTACGTTTCTGCGTACACCCTGTTTTGCCCACTTGCTTATCGTGGATCTTTCTAAGTCTGAAGCATGGGTCTGAGGAGTGGTCTCGACCCCTCACCTATTCCTTTTCTCCAGAGATGCTGCCTGACCCCGCTGAGTTACTCCAGCATTTTGTGTCTGTCTAAGGATCTATCTAACCCTTTCTGAAAACAAATATTCAACAGCTGTGTGGATTCCATTGGATGGGACAGGTTTTGACGGATATGGATCAAAAGTGGGCAGGTTGGACTGGTGTAGCTGGGACATGTTGGCCAGTGTGGGCAAGTTGGGCGGAAGGGCCTTCATGACTCTATGACTCTATGACTATGACAGCTTCCAGCTCTCCTTGAGGTGTATGTAATGCCTGCTGGATATGTGCCGAGCAAACAGCTCTTTATGTCACCCAGTGCATTGCGCTGATTCAACACAGGTGTAGCCCAGCACCCCAGCTGATATACTCTCTCATCCCTGCACAGATGAACATGTCATTAGCAACAGGAAGACCTAGTCACCGGTGTTATTTAAAGGACAGATTTCTTTGACTAAAAGACAGATCTCTTTGGACAGATTAAGTGAGCGGCCAAGGACATGACATCTGGCGTACAATGTAGGAAAAAGAGATTTATTTTCTATTTTGGCCAGAAAAGTAAAAAAATAAAGTGCGTTACGCAAGTGGCGAGAGGTTGCAGAACTCGGAGTGTCCCAGTGTATAATTTGTAACTAAGATAGTATGCTGATATAGCAAGTAATTAGATAAGCTTATATGACGTTATTGTTCACAGAGCGTAGAACAATACACCATAGGAACAGGCCCTTCGGCCCACAATGTTTGTGCTGAGCATGATATTAAGATAAACACACATCAGTTTTCACATAATTCATATCCTTCTATCACCTACATAAATATCCATGTGCCTGTCTAAAATAAACAATAGACCATAGACAATAGGCAATAGACAATAGACAATAACCAATAGACAATAGGCAAAATACAATAGACAATAGACAATAGATATTAGACGTTAGACATTAGACATTAGGCAATAGGCAATAGACAAAACCATCTTAAATGCAACTATTGTCTCATTGGGGACCATTGGACAATATTTAATCAGACCTTACTAGACATTATATTTCACTAAATGTTATTAAGGTTATAGAGACATAGAAACATAGAAAATAGGTGTAGGAGTAGGGCATTCGGACCTTCGAGCCTGCACCGCCATTCAATATGATCATGGCTGATCATCCAACTCAGTTTCCCATACCTGCCTTCTCTTCATACCCCCTGATCCCTTCAGCCACAAGGGCCACATCTAACTCCCTCTTAAATATAGCCAATGAACTGGCCTCCTTCTGTGGCAGAGAATTCCACAGATTCACCACTCTCTGTGTATAAAGTCATAAGTAATAGGAGTAGGATTATGCCATTCAGCCCATCAAGTCTACTCTGCCATTCAATCATGGCTGATCTATCTCTCCCTCCGAACCCCATTCTCCTGCCTTCTCCCTATAACCTCTGACATGCATACTAATCAAGAATCTATCTCTGCCCTAAAATTATCCACTGACAAGGCCTCTACAGAATTCCTTTTATCCTGGACACTGTGGACAGCTTGATTGTAATCATGTGTAGTCTTTCCGCTGATTGGACAAAACCAAAAAGCTTTTCACCGTACCCAGGTACACATGACAATAAGCTAAACTAAACTAAATTGCCTCCACCACCATATCCAGCAATGCGTTCCTGGCACCCACCACACTTACACAGTAGACAGGAAGGACTTTAGTTTCCAGATTCTGGAAAATACCCCACAAACTGTTGGAGGAACTCAGTGGGTCAGGCACCATCTGTGGAACCAAGGAATGGTCGATATTTTGATGTGGAAACCAGCAACAAAATGGTTTTTTTTTATCGTGAGGCGAAATAAATAAAGAAGCAGGGAAGTTATGTTTTTTTTTCAGTTTTAGAGATACCGCGCGGAAACAGGCCCTTCGGCCCACTGGGTCCCACCGACTAGCGATCCCCGCACATTAACACTTTCCTACACACACTATAGACAATCCTACATTTATACCAAGCTAATTAACCCACAAACTTGTACGTCTTTGGAGTGTGGGAGGAAACCGAAGATCTCGGAGAAAACCCACGCGTTCATGCAGAAAACGTAGTCGGGATCGAACCCGGGTCTCCGGTGCTGCAAGCACCGTAAGGCAGAAACTCTACCGCTGCGCCACCGTGCCACCCAGACGTTTCAGGTATAACGGGTAATGATAAGACAATAGACTACCGTATGCAGTAGGATTTCCTTAGAACAAACAAATAAATAGACATTAATAGTGCAAGGTCAAAAATAATGTCCCCAAGTCGATATAGTTGGGAATGTATTTCAATAGTAGTGTTTAATAGCCTGATAGTTATAGGGAAGTAGCTGCTCTTGTAGAAGGGTCTCGACCCTAAACGTCACCCATTCTGTTCCTCCAGAGATGCTGCCTGTCCCGCTGAGCTACTCCAGCTTTCTGTGTCTATCTTTAGCTGCTGTTGTATCTGGACGGTGCAGTTTTCAGGCTCCTGTTCCTCCTTCCTAATGACAGGAGTGAAATGAGAGTGTGGGGGGAGGGGGGGGGGTGGAAGATTGCAATCTTCACGTAGTCCGCCCTGTTTCGACAAATGCAATCAACTCGACGTGCACAAATGGAAGATCAAATATAACAAGTTTTCCTACAACTTTAGGCTGTGCACGCCACACGAAAGAAGAAGATGAAGAGTGTGGGTTACACAAAAAGCTGGAGAAACTCAGCGGGTGCAGCAGCATCTAAGGAGCGAAGGAGATAGGCGACGTTTCGGGTCGAGACCCTTCTTCAGACTCTGAAGCCAGCTTTTTGTGTAACCCTCGATTCTGCAGCATCTGCAGTTCCTTCTTTAACAAGATGAAGAGTGTGGCCGGGTGTTGTGGGTCTCCGATGATGCTGGCTGCCTTCTTGAGGCAGTGACTCTTGTACATTTCTTCCACCTGTATCAAATGGACCCTGAGAAGTGACAAACAGACATCTAGTGTAGCCTGGCTCCAAACCGACATGACAAGGTCTATTAGACGTGGAGTGCCCCGAGAATAATTATGTTGGATGCTTAGACCCAAATATCATTCTAAACAGGACATTTGTTGCTCTATGCGCTGCTGGGGTCAAGGAAAAATCGTTTCCACCAACCTTTCCACCAACACGCACAAGAAACACAAGAAGCGCAGGACGCCATTGTGTGCAGATGCTGAGAAGTGTGATCAGCTCTGGCTGAACAATTTCTCATCTTGCGATGTGGACTCGATAAAGAAGAAGCATTGCTACCAGCAGACTACATGACACGCAGCCAAAAGGCAGCCGGATTCGCTTTCCCCTGCTACCCGCCCAGAATCAAAATCCCGTTTTTGCATTAAAAAAAAATCCCCTGAAAGAGATGTTTGTTTTTGTTTGGGTCGTGGGGCAGACCTCCTCCAGACAGAAGCAGTAAGAATGGCCCATCTGGCTTATTTCAACATGAAAGATTAAATTAATATACAATATGAAGGTTTCCCATTCAATTGCAAATGCCCGAAGAACTTAAGACTCCTTGGCCAAAGCTGTCAGTTATGATGAAGAGGTAATTATGAGGGTCCCACATGGAAATGTATCTTGAGCCAAATGACTGGCACATTCACCAACCACAACCAATTTACAAAGGAGGTATTATGCCAGGGGAGAAAAAGTGAGGAAAGGCGGTTTCTCCGCTAATCTGCAAAATCCTTTTTTCCTCTATGTAAGGCTTTTATTCCGCTGTGCATGTTTATATATGAGAAAAGCCTTTCGCCAAGAGTCAAGCTCCTAAATATAATTCCGATCAAGTGCTTACCAGCCTGACAGAGGGGAGGAAGTAAAATAAGAATTATTGCTTAAAGAGTAATGTCCCAATCAAAATTTACCTCGCTGGAGACTAATTTCTCCCAAAGTGCCAAATGGACTGGAGCTTCTTGTTGCGATGTGGATAACAAATAATGTTTTCTTTGCATTCTTCACTCTATTCATTCTTTCGTTATCAAGAGGCGAACGGTACTGATAACTGGCATCTTGGATTCTACAGGAGCATGGTGCCGTGGCGGTAGAGTTGCTGACTTACAACACGAGAGACCCGGGTTCGATCCTGTCTATGGGTGTTTGGCTGTACGGAGTTTGCACGTTCTCCCCGTGACCTGCATGGAATTTTTTTCCGTGTTCCCCGGTTTCTTCCCCCATGCCAAAGACGTACAGGTTTGCAGGCTAATTGGCTTGGTGTCATTGTAAATCGTCCCCAGTGTGTGTAGGGTGATGTTAGTGTGTGGGGATCGCTGGTCGGTGGGACGAAGGGCTTGTTTCCACACTGTATCTCTAAACGAAACAAAACTAAAACTAACAATGACATGTAGACCTGGATTTGGAGCGTGTAAAGTGTAGGGGTCTAATGCCTTGTGCTGGAGCAACTCAGCGGGTCAGGCAGTATCTCTGGAGGACGCGGATAGGCGACGTTTTGGGTCGGGATCCTTCTTCAGACAGAAAATAATATGCCCAGTTCATTTAAGCTCATTGATGTTGTTTAAGTTTGCAGCGACACTGACTGGGTGGGTGACTACTGGGGCAAAGGCCATCGCTGAACTGATAGTCTTCCATTAAACCTTCCCATTGTTATCTGGTTGTGCGAATGATATCCAGTTCTTGCTACTGTAGTTTCCACCATCGCTCCAGCCTTTGAAACATGGCCAATTGACACCTCCGATTTGCAATTTTGCTGAATTAAAAAAAATAAATCATCCCTTTTTCTCACATAATGTAGAATCGGTGCACAGGTAGAGTTAGTGCACACATCCCATTACCTCGGACACGAAAGACGGGATCCAGGTTAATGACGTTTTCGTTTTCCCTTCTCCCCTCTATTTTTTTTTAATTCCCCTCCCGCTCGTTTCAGTGAGATCAAAGTCTTGTTTCAGCTCTAATTAACAAAACTAATGCAGATCACAGACCTGCTGGATTTCAGCAGAACCTTTGAGGATGCAGGCAGAAGATTTTGAAGATTTAAATAATTAATTTGACACTTTGGGCCTCGTCTGCTCAGACGAAGGGGGGGAGAGAGTCCTAACCTCAGGTTTTCGAACGACAACCTGCCCAGGTTTAATGTGATTTGCCGCACCGAAAATGGGTGACCAAGAGACTTTTGAGAACTGCAGCGCGTAGCGCCGGAGCAGTTTGCTGATTTTTGTCCCGGCTTTTGTCATGGTAAGCAAGTCCTTTGGTCTGGGCTCATTTCTAACCAGCCTTGCACCAGTTGGAGAGATTGGGGAGGGGAGCAAAATCTGCTTTGGGGAGCTGGTGGATGGCCATTTAATGTTATTTTAATCCTCTTAATCCACATTACAATGGGGATTTGTAAGTAAATAGAAGGCAAGAGACAAAACAAAACACAAAAAAAATCCCTATGCCATGCATCCTCACCGTACAACGACGGGACCTGTCGTATTTATGGTCGGCAAGAGCCAGACATATATTTGTGATTATGCGCAGTTCTGTGTTGTTTTTCTTGGTCTTGTTTCTGCCTTACATCACATTTTTAAACAATTACATGCAATTTGTTGGCGCCAATTATCTCCAACCCAAATCTGTAAACAATTTGGCCTTTTTTTCCCTCTTTCTCGGCCTAGGTATGTAAATCTTCCTTCTGCTCAGCAGAGAACTATTATTGCCCCAAGCTGTTTGCCACCATTAAATTGTTTTCTTGCTTCTAATCCCCTATTCAATCTGGCACTCTTTATACAAATTAATTCTACATTGTTGACATAATCACACCTAAGCCGCTCAATGCAGTTCATTATTAGTCCATAAAGGCTGCATTTTTGAATAATAATCATCAAGCAAAACTACGCTTCATACAGACCTACTCAGTCCCCTGAGTGGCAACCATGTACTCAGGCCTTGGTAAATATAAATATCTATGTGTGTGTGTGTGTATATATATATATATATATATATATATATATATACACACACACACACACACACATAGATATTATATTTATATATATACCCTGGCAGTCTATCTCTCTCCATCACTTCCCTATATATATATATATATATATATATATATATAGGGAAGTGATGGAGAGAGATAGACTGCCAGGGTATATATATATATAACTAGAGTTATCCCTTCCCTTCCCAATCACTAAGGTAGACAAAAAAGCTGGAGAAACTCAGCGGGCGAGGCAGCATCTATGGAGGAAAGGAATAGGCAACGTTTCGGGTCGAGACCCTTCTTCAGACTGATGTTGGGGTGGGGGAAGAAAGGGAGAGGCGGAGACAGAAGGCTGTGGGAGAGCTGGGAAGGGGAGTGTAAGGAAGGAGAAAGCAAGGACTACCTGAAATTGGAGAAGTCGATGTTCATACCGCTGGGGTGTAAACTACCCAAGCGAAATATGAGGTGGTGTTCGTCCAATTTGCGGTGGGCCTCACTCTGGCCATGGAGGAGGACCAGGACAGAAAGGTCGGATTTGGAATGGGAGGGGGTTGAAGTGCTTGGCCACCAGGAGATCAGGTTGGTTAATGTGATACTTACCTGGCAGGGGGGAAACCGTGATCAAAAAGGCTGTGCAACAACTTTTGGCTAAGATCAAGTGTAGTATCTGTTCTTACACTTGAAGGAGTGAAAGAGACTATCTGTTCTTATTAGAACGGTTCTGGCGGTCCCTTGGGGACAAGGGCCGTGGATTGCGGAGCGAACTTGGACACGAGGAGTTGTGGCTGCAGGCTTAGAGGTGGATCCATGCTGGTTGGGTAACCAACCTAACACCTTTTAGCCACAATGTCAGCAGCAGCAGGAGCAGGATTACAGGGTATTCGCAATACCCTGAGAATAAGCGTGAAGGACCTCAGCGAGGGGACCCTCTTCTCACGAGACCTGTTCGTCAAGAAGGTCTTGCTAGGGGCCCTCAAATTTGAGGCTAAGGACATCTACTGCCTCCAGGATTTCCCAGGTAACGGATATTTTGACGTTACCTTCAAGTATCCGACGGGATGGCAGAAGGTGATGGAGGACTTTCGGGAGAGGGGGAATGAAGCTCCGCTGTCGCTGCTCAAAGTGCAGCCGCTCTTCACCCTCCCCACCCAGAAGGAAAGGTTGATCACCGTGCACATGTTCAACCCACATGTGCCGGTAGTCGATGTCCTCACCTTCCTTGCTCGCTACGTTGAGGGAACAGGGAACTGTGTGGACGTGAAGGACATGCATGGGATTTGGACAAGCAAGAGGCAAGTCAAGGTGAAGCTGAGGGTGGACAAGGATGGAGAAATTGTCCACCCCACCTCGGTTTTCGCGATTGGAGGAAACCGAGGCTACCTCAGCTACGTAGGGCAACCCAGGCTGTGCAGGAAATCGCGACGAAGGCTGTGCAGGAAATTCACGACGAAGGCCGTCACGGTGAGACACACTGACCTCACGCCGGTGTTCTTCTCCGACCACTGCCTCCTTCAGGCTTCCTGTCACCTACAGGAGGACCGGAAGGCAGGCAGAGGGACGTGGAAGTTAAACATGAAGCTGTTGACCACAGAGAACATCGAGGAGCTAAAGAGGGACTACCCATGTTGGAGAACGGTGAAGCCCCTCTTTGACTCCCCCACACTCTGGTGGGAAGCAACCAAGGAGAACATTAAGAGGTTCTTCATAAGTAAAGGGGTTCAGAGAGCAAGACAGAGTCAGAGGGAATTGTGCCAACTCCAGACAGATTTGCAACAACTGCTCCTTCTGCAGTCGAGAGGGGTGGATGTGAAGGAGGAACTTAGAGACGTGAAGGACCGGCAAGCTCGGCTCTTTACCTCTGAATCCTCCAAGATCATCTTCCGATCCAGGGTCCGCCATGTGGAGCAGGATGAGACGTGCTCACGTTTCTTCTTCCATAAGGTTCACAGGGGGAGCTCTGTGATGAACAGCCTTAGGGAGGAAGACGGCTCGGTAGCATCCTCACACACAGACATGCTGAGGATCTGCAAATCCTTTTACACAGATTTGTATGACCAAAAGGCCATAGACAGTACCTCCTCCCAGAACTTTCTGTCCTCGATCACGGAGGTCTTGGAGGACAGCAAGCGGGAGAGTCTGGACCAACCACTGACCCTAGAGGAGCTGACTGGCTCCATCCGTTCCTTTGACTTGAGTAAAACTCCCGGAAGCGATGGCTTACCGGCCGAGTTGTATTCGGCTCTGTGGGACTGGATGGGCCCGGACCTGCTAGAAGTGTACAACGACATGCTTCTAGCTGGTAGCATGTCAGACTCCATGAGGAAAGGCAACATCACCCTAATCTACAAGCAGAAGGGGGAGATGAAGGACATAACGAATTGGAGACCCATAACACTCTTGAATGTAGACTACAAGATCCTGTCTAAGGCCATCGCAAACCGGGTCAAGTCTGCTGTGGGACAGTTGATCCACCCGGACCAAACTTGTGCTGTACCTGGCAGGAAAGTCTCAGACAGCCTAGCGCTGTTGAGAGATACCATCGCCTACGTGCAGGACAGACGGGTGGATGCCTGCCTAGTCATCTCACTCTGCTGGGTGGTGAACAACGCTCGGGCAGACCAGAGAGCATCTTTCACCGAGTTGATGACCCTCCAGCAGCACTCGATGTCAGTTTCTGAATGTGTCCCTGGGAACAGTGCGTAAATCACAGCATCCTCTGTGACGGAGCTGTTTGGAATAAAGCGTACCAGGGACCCTTGCATTTTTCTCCAGACTCTTTGAGCAAATCCACAGTCTGCAAAGAGGTGGGCAGCCGTCTCCTCTCCATAGCAGCCGTCCCAAGGGCAGCGTGCACTGGCAGTGAGGTTCCGACGGTGCAGGAAGGATCTGACTGGGAGGGCTCCCCTCACTGCCAGCCAAGCCAGGTCTTGGTGCTTGTTGGTGAGTTCTGGCGATGAGGCATTTTGCCAGACAAGCTGGGCAGTCTGCTCAGGGAACCACGCCACCGGGTCCATCGAGTCCTTTCCCTGCAGTGCCTGCAGGACATTCTGTGCTGACCACTGCCCAATGGACATGTGGTCAAAGGTGTTGGTCCGGAAGAACCTTTCCACAGACGACAGATGGGGCGGCAGTGTCCATCTGACTGGCACCTTGATTGGCATCTGCGCCAGGCCCATCCTTCGCAACACCGGGGACAGGTAGAACCTCAGCAGGTAGTGACACTTGGTGCCCACGTGCCTTGGCTCTACACTCCGCCTGATGCAGCCACACACGAAGGTGATCATCAGGATGAGAGTGACGTTGGGCACGCTTTTACCCCCGTTGTCTGCTGACTTGTACATTGTGGCCCGTCGCACTCGGTCCATCCTCGACCCCCAGATGAACTGGAAGACGGCCCGGGTGATCCCTGTGGCGTAGGAGGGAGGGACAGGCCACACTTGTGCCAAGTACAGCAGGCCCGAGAGCACCTCACATCTGATGACCAAATTCTTTCCCGTTATGGAGAGGGAGTGCTGCCTCCACAGCTCCAGCTTCCTCCTCACCCTGGCTATCCGCTCCAGCCAATTCTTGTTACATGCCTCAGCCCCCCCGAACCAGATCCCCAGCACCTTCAAGAAGTCAGGCTTGATGGTGAAGGGGACGGAAGATCTGTCGGGCCAGTTGCCAAAGAGCATGGCCTCGCTCTTCCTGCGGTTCACCCTGGCTCCCGTGGCCGACTCAAACTGGTCGCAGATACTAATCAGTCTGCGGACTGACCCTGGATCCGAGCAGAAGACGGCAACATCGTCCATAGACAGGGAGGCTTTTACTTGAATGCCCCCACTGCCGAGCAGTGTTACTCCTCTAATGCTCGCATCCTTCCTGATGGATTCGGCAAAGGGTTCAATACAGCAGACAAACAAGACAGGAGAGAGAGGGCAACCCTGCCTGACTCCAGACCTTACAGGAAAACTGTCTGATTCCCACCCATTGATTTGGACTGCACTACGGATGTCGGTGTAGAGCAGTTTGATCCAATTTCTGATTCCCTCCCCAAAACCCATTTTGGAGAGCACGTCCCTCATGTACGTGTGCGAAATCCTGTCGAAGGCCTTCTCCTGGTCCAAGCTGACTAAGTTGTTTACACCCCAGCGGTAAGAACATCAACTTCTCCAATTTCAGGTAGTCCTTGCTTTCTCCCTCCTTCCCCTCCCCTTCCCAGCTCTCCCACAGCTTACTGTCTCCGCCTCGTCTTTTCTTTTTCCCGCCTGCCCACCCACTGACATCAGTCTGAAGAAGGGTCTCGACCCGAAACATCGCAGATTCCGTCGCTCCATAGATGATGCCTCACCCGCTGAGTATCTCCAGTGAAAAGGAGATTTGCGCAGCAAGTCTTTGACACAGAAGGTGGTAGGTGCCTGGAACATGTTGCTCGGGATGGTGGTGGAGGCAGATACAATACTACCATTTACACGGCTTTTAGACAGGCATATGGATATGTAGAAAATGATCATGTATGTCCAACCTCTCCTCGTAGCTAATATCATCTAATCCATGCATTAAGAAAACTACAACCAACTATTCCTGGATAAATCAAATTGACACTGACAGCAAGCATTCTGTGAATGTTGGTAAAGTTTAAGATTAATTACATTAAAATATATATACTTTAATTACTTACGGTGGTCGCTGTGCACGAAAGCTCTGTATATCATATTATTGGATTATTCCCCAGGGTCTAATTCTTTGAATGAGCACTCTGACCATGGGTCTTGACCCGAAAGGTTACCCATTTCTTCTCTCCAGAGATACTGCCTGTCCCGCTGAGTTACTCCAGCATTTTGTGTCTATCTGAGGTGTTTCCCAGTTTGTCGAATGCACATATTTTGATTTGTTATCATTGTAATATACCCTGAGAAATACCTAAAGATTGAGGAATTAACCCAACAACCCCAACAAACCTCTACAGATGTGCCATAGAAATCATCTTATTCAATGCATCACAGCCTGGTTTTAGGACAGCTCCAGAAGGCAGGGAGTTAGCCCAGACCATCACGCAAACCAACCTCCCTTCCATCGACTCCATCTACACTTAATGCTGCCTTGGCAAGGCCACCAGCATAATCGAAGACCAGCTTCACCCTGGTCACTCCCTCATCTCCCCTCTCCCATCAGTCAAGAGGTACCCGGTCAAGATGTATGGAAGGCTACTTCGGGGTGGCCACGATGGCGGAGCGGGAGACTTGCTGCCTTACAGCACTTCTTGCGCCTTAGACCCGGGTTCGATCCCGACTATGGGTGCTGTCCGTACTGAGTTTCTACGTTCTCCCCGTGACCTCGTGGGTTTTCTCCGAGATTTTTGGTTTTCACCTACATTGCAAAGACCTACAGGTTTGTAGGTTAATTGGCTTGGTGTATGTGTAAATTGTCCCTAGCGTGTGTAGGATAATGTTAATTTGCGGGGGTCGCTGTTTGGCGTGGACTTTTTGGGCCGAAGGGCCTGTTTCTGCTCTGTGTCGATACGTTAAAAAAAACCGATACGTCTAGATTCAGGACCTAGTTTCTTCCCAACTGTTATCAGGGAACCCATCAGCAAGGGTGTGGTCTTGCCCTCCCATCTAACTCAGTGAAGACCTTTGAACTATCTTTAGTTGGACTCTATCGGATTTCAATGTTATACCTTTTTGCATTTTGTACCCTGTAGGAACCATTTATGATTAAGTTAGTTACGGTTAGTATATTATGGCCATGTGTAGATATTTCTAGCTGTATCTTTTTTGTATGCTTGTGGGTGGGATTTGATACATAGAAGGGTGTGTCTACATCTGAGGAGGCTGGCGTAGCCACAGGGAGTGGGCAGTCAGTTTAGCCTCAAAGGATGGAGGAGACAACAGTTTTTACCACACGACGCCACATGACATGACGCGGGTGAAACAGTCAGTAAGAATGAAAAGTTACAATTTGTATTGGAATAAGAAATACCTGATATGAATCACTTCTTTAGGGTTACAGTGCAGAAACAGGCCCTTCGCCCACCGAGTCCGCACCGACCAGCGATCCCCGCAAATTAACATTATCCTACACACACTAGGGACAATTTACTCATACACCAAGCCAATTAACCTACCAACCTGTAGGTCTTTGTTTGTGTACTTCAATAAAGGACCAATTAATCAATAAATAATGACTGGAAGATTTCTTTTAACTATTTGCTAGTGCGTAAGCTATATATCTTCTACATATTGCGTACAGTTTTGGTCTCCTAATCTGAGGAAAGACATTCTTGCCATAGAGGGAGAACAGAGAAGGTTCACCAGGCTGATTCCTGGGATGGCAAGACTTCCATATGAAGAAAGACTGGATAGACTCGGCTTGTACTCGCTGGAATTTAGGAGATTGAGGCGGGATCTTATAGAGGCTTACAAAATTCTTAAGGGGTTGGACAGGCTAGACGCAGGAAGATTGTTCCCGATGTTGGGGAACTCCAGAACAAGGGGTCACAGTTTAAGGATAAGGGGGAAGTCTTTTAGGACTGAGATGAGAAGATCTTTTTTCACACAGAGAGTGGTGAGTCTGTGGAATTCTCTGCCACAGAAGGTAGTTGAGGCCAGTTCATTGGCTATATTTAAGAGGGAGCTAGATGTGGCCCTTGTGGCTAAAGGGATCAGGGGGTATGGAGAGAAGGCAGGTACAGGATACTGAGTTGGATGATCAGCCATGATCATATTGAATGGCGGTGCAGGCTCGAAGGGCCGAATGGCCTACTCCTGCACCTATTTTCAATGTTTCTATGATTCTATCTTCGAATAGTAATGGCAATCAAAAGTTGGACATTGGAAAGTTAAGGAATTTCCATCACATACCCTTTACCTGTGCAGACGGTGATTGCATTCAAGTATAGTCTTTTCTTTGACTGGATGGCACGCAAACAAAACCTTTTCACTGTACCTTGGTACACTTGACAGTAATTAGCCAGACAAAGCAAATTAATTTTGCGAAATATACAACTAAAATCTTTCCTGTCTGTTATTGTAACAATGCAACATTTATGTCCCAACACATTCTTAAAACATATTAGCAAGAGTTATTTACCTATTGATTTTAATTTGATCAATGTAAATTGAGGACTAGCAGCCAATGGAATTTGTCGTGAAGCACGAAATACATAGAACCATAGTCATAGAGCGATACATCGTGGAAAGAGGCCCTTCCACCCAACTTGCCCACACTGACCAACATGACACATCTACACTAATACCACCTGCCTGCCTTTGGCCCATATCCCTCTAAAACTGTCCTATCCATGGACCTGTCTAATTGATTCTTGAATGTTGTGATAGTCCCTGCCTCAAATCCCGTTCCATTCACCCACCACCCTTTGTGTGAAAAATCTTTTAAAAATAAAACGATTTAGAGATTCTGATGCACCTTAATTTGGGTTAATTGCTCCCGCAATGCTCAAGAAAAAAACGTCCCATGGAGGGCAATATGACTTGAAGCATATCCAGTGCAGGAAGCTCATCAAATGCTCGTCCAACTCATGCCAGGAAGTGCCCTTGGTAAATGTATTTTCAATGGAGTAGTGCTGAAGTAAACAGCGCTCGTGCTTTAAGTTCTCGGTTAAAAGTCATTTCTTACCTAAAGGCACAGTAAATAACTACTTCCTTTTGCATGTGCCCCATTTCCAGTGCGCCTGTTCTTTAATTTAAACAGAAGTGATGCAAATCTGCTTAATCAGTTAGTCGGTCAACGTCAATTCATCTCACAAGAAGGCACGCTAATAGATTTTGTTAGCTGCAGAAATATTGAACATAATAACTGCGGCATTCCTTGCGACTGTCTTGTACTGCTGACACTCCGTAAAGCAACAATAGCTTTCATTCCAGTAATGTCCTTAACAAGGCAAAATGTTCCTAGCAGTTTCAAGGGAGTGTTCTCGAGCAAAGTTTGACACAATGCAACATTCTCCACAGGCCAAGTGTATTCGAGGGAGACATACAGCTCTTGGGGCTACCAGAATCAAGGGATATGGACAGAAAGCAGGAACGGGGTACTGATCTTGGATGATCAACAAAATAGAGAGAGTACAGAGGAGATTTACTAGAATGTTGCCCGGGTTCCAGCAACTAAATTACAGAGAAAGGTTGAACAAGTTAGGTCTTTATTCTTTGGAGCGCAGAAGGTTGAGGGGGGACTTGATTGTGGTCTTTAAAATGATGAAAGGGATAGACAGAGTTGACGTGGATAAGCTTTTCCCATTGAGGGTAGGGAAGATTCAAACAAGAGGGCATGACATGAGAATTAAGGGACAGAAGTTTAGGGGTAACATGAGGGGGAGCTTCTTTACTCAGAGAGTGGTGGCTGTGTGGAATGATCTTCCTGCAGTAGTGGTGGAGGCAGGATCGATTTTAACATTTAAAAGTAAAGTGGATAGGTATATGGACGGGAAGGGAATAGAGGGGTATGGTCTGAGTGTAGGTAGATGGGACTAGGAGAAAATAAATGGTTGGCATGGACTTTAAGGGCCGAGAAGGCCTGTTTCCGTGCTGTAATTGTTATATGGTTATATGATCATATTGAATGGGGTGCTGGCTTGAAGGGCCGAATGGCCTACTCCTCCACCTTTTTTCTATGTTTCTATGCCATAAGGAGATGTTAGAGACACAAGGAACTGCAGATTTTGTAATCTTGCATAGAACACAAAAGTAGCTCAGCGGGTCAGGCCATTGGGTCTGAAGAAGGGTCTTGACCTGAAACATCACCCATTCCCTCTCTCCAGAGATGCTGTCTGTCCCGCTGAGTTACTCCAGCATTTTGTGCCTATCTCTGGAAGACGTGAATAGGTGACATTTTCAGTCCGGACCCTTCATGAGTCTGAAGAAGGGTCCTGGCCTGAGTTATTAGGGCAGGTGGAGCAAGTTTGGTCAAAGATTTGGATTTTAAGGGAAGACTTAAAGGATGAGAGAGCTGAAGCAATTTAGTGAGAGAATTCCAGTGATAAAGACCTTGACAGTGAAAACTCCAAACAATCTATTTAAAATATGATGGGCATTAAATATATTAAATATGTGAAATGGGAAAATAATACAGTCAGACACAGAGTACTTTTTTCTTAAACAAGCTATAATCTCTTGGTATAGCTCTTATTTATTTACAGAATTCCCCAATTTAATCAAATGATGAAACTGATGCTTAGCTCAGTTTAGTTCAGAGATACAACACGAAAACAGGCCCTTCGGCCCACCGGGTCCGCGCCGACCAGCAATCCCCGCACATTAACTCTATCCTACACCCACTTGGGACAATTGTTACATTTACCAAGCCAATTAACCTACAAACATGTACGTCTTTGGAGTGTGGGAGGAAACCGAAGATCTCGGAGAAGACCCACGCAGGTCACGGGTAGAACGTACAAACTCCGTACAGACAGCCCCCGCACCCGTAGTCGGGATTGAACCCAGGTCTCCGACGCAGCATTCGCTGTAAGGCATCAACTCTACCTCTGCGCCACAGTGCTCTGGGCTGCGCCCACAATTCTCTGCTATATATTGTGGCTTAGAAGAAATGGAGAACGATCCTTTATACCCAGAAGATGGTTGGAATCTGGACCTCCCTGCTTGAGTAGATAGTGGGGGCACAGACTTGCAAAGCACTTGAATTCAAAGCAAGTCTTGGGTTGGATAGAGTGGACGTGGAGAGGATGTTTCTACAAGTGGGAGAGTCTAGGACCAGAGGTCATAGTCTCAGAATAATAGGACGTTCCTTTAGGTAGGAGATTAAGATGAATTTCTTTAGTCAGAGGGAGGTGAATCTGTGGAATTATTTGCCGCAGAGATTGTGGAGGCAAAGTCAATGGATATTTCTAGGGCAGAGATAGATAGATTCTTGATTAGTAGAGGTGTCAGACTTTATGGGGAGAAGGCAGGAGAATGGGGTTGAGAGGGATAGACAGATCAGCCATGATTGATTGGCAGAGTAGACTTGATAGGCTGAATGGCCTAATTCTGTTCCTATCACTTATGAACGGTAAATGGTATTGGTAGGGGCACTTGATGGTTAGCATGGATAAAGTGGGCTGAAGGGTCCGTTGCTGTGCTGTATGGCTCTGCTGTTTCACTGGCGCTGACCTGAAACATAATCTCTATTTCTCTCTCCACAGACACTGCCTGGCCTGCTGAGTCCATTGCAGATCAACCAACAGTATGTCTGGGGACAGGCACCTCACGTTCTGGCTTGGCATATTACAGCCCTCAGGACTCGACACTGAGTTCGACACTTTCAGATAATCTGCTTTTCCAGCCTTTTGTCTCACAATCCCAGCATCTGGTCTGTTCCCCGTTCCACTTCCAAAATATTTCAGAATTCAATCATCCCCTCCTCTACACCTCCTCTAGACTCCAGGCTCAGCAGCTTTCTATGGAAAACGGAAAGAATTGGAATATCTCTGCGTGAATGTGACTATCTATGTGTGTTTGGGGAGGGGGGGGGAATGTTTATGTACATGAGTGTGTTAGAGGGTGATTCCGTGTGTGTATGTAAGCGCGTGTGTTTTGTGTGTATGTATGTGCGTGCGGTGGAGAATGTTCATGTATGTGCTTGTGTGTGTGTGTGAATGTGTTTAACTGTGAGTCTGCGTGTGTGAATGTGTTTACTTGTGAGTCTGTGTGTGTGAATGTGTTTACGTGTGTGAGTCTGTGTGTATGAATGTGTGAGTGTATTTATGCGTACCTAGGTGCATCTGTGTGAGTGTCCTTGTGTGTGTATGCATGTATATGAATGAGTGTGCATAAACGAGTGTGTGCATGTCTGTGCAAGTCTGTTTGTAACTTGTGTGTGTTTTTGTGTGTGTGCCTGTGTCTCTGAGTGTGTTTTTGTATGTATATGCGGTGTTTGTGTATGTGAATGCGTTTGGGGTGCAAGTCTGTGTGTGCCTGTGGGACTGTGTGGCTGTGAGTGTGTCTGTACGTTTGTCTATGCGACTATTTGTATGTGTGAGCATGTCTGTGGGACTCTGTCTGTGTCTGTCTGCCTGTGTGTGCATGTGTGTGTGCCCACATTGGGACTGTGTGTGCATGTGTCTGTGGGACTATGTGTGTGTGTATGTGGGTGTGTTTATATGTGTGTGCGTGTGGGTATGTGTATATGTGTGTGCATGTGTGTGCATGTGTGTGGGTGTGGGTGTGTGTGTGTGTGTGTGCACATGTGTGTGTGTGTGGGTGTGTGTGCGTGCATGTGTGTGCATGTGGATGCATGTGGGTGTGTGTGTGTGCGCATGTGTGTGCATGTGGGTGCGGGTGTGTGTGTGTGTGCATGTGTGTGCAGGTGGGTGCGGGTGTGTGTGTATATGTGCGCATGTGTACGTGTGATGTGCACACATAGACCACGTGCCAAAGCCCCTGGGTGAAGAAGTGAGAATACGTATCCAGTAAATATTAATTATATACGCATCTACCAATTTGTCAGAAGTGGTATTTAAACAATGAGAGCTGATAATATCACTGGAGAGGAAATGGTTTGGGAGGGTTACTAGACCCAGCATGGCAGAGAAGTATTTAATTATCCTGCACATTTGATGTTCAAGTACCCTTAAGTTAATGACTTTATCATTAGCGATGTTAATTCACCACACTTGCTAATTCATTCAAGTATTGCCACTGGGACATTGAATAAAATATCCAGACCGTGACAGAGAATGGATAAAGAAGGGAAACATGAAGCATTTCAAAGAAGAAAAAAAACTGCCAAGGAAGCACTATCTCTTCCAGGTAATTCCTCACTGAACATTGTTCAAAAATATTGCCTTGAAATGTCTGATTTCATTGCTTTATTCTGAGTTTATGTTTTTTCGTCGTCATCCAGATCTTTTATGAATATGTGTAGGAAGGAACTGCAGATGCTGGTCTAAACTGAAGATAGACGCAAAGATGGACACTGGAAAAGACACTCAGCGGGTAACTCAACGACCCTTCTCCAGTGAAACGTCACCTGTCCATGTTCTGAAGAAATGCTGCCTGACCCGCTGTGTTACTGCAGCACTTTGTATCTCTTTTTGTACACCAGCTTCTAGTTTCCACATAGAGCTTTTCCACATAGAGTCTGAAGAAGGGTCTCGACCCAATACTTCACCTATTCCTTTTCTCCAGAGATGCTGTCTGACCCGCTGAGTTACTCCAGATTTTTGTGTCTATCTTTTGTGAATAATAATAATAATAATAATAATAATATATTTTATTGTCATTACACATAAGTGCAACGAGATTTGGTTTGCAACTTCCATCCGATGTCATAACTTTATCGACAAATAAAATTTAGGTTTAAATACCCCGAGAACAAGGTTTGTAAAAACTAAACATTTGACCAGTAACATCAACACAAAGTGCGAGGCCGGGGAAGACAGTCCATGGGGGTGGGGGGGGGGGTGCTCAGAAGGGCCGGTTCAGAGCCGCTATAGCTCTGGGAATGAAGCTGTTCCTGAGTCTGGTGGTGCGGGCGTAGAAAGCCTTGTAACGTCTGCCGGAAGGGAGTAGTTCGAACAGTCCATTACAAGGGTGAGAGGAGTTTATGTATGCTGACGGCCCGAACGAAGGTTACTTTCCTTTAATAAAGTATTCTACCCTATGTGGAACTGCCATCTTTGCACCTCTTGAATTTGGAGTATTCTCCTGGAGTCACGGATAAGGTAGAGCTGCGTGGCATTAGTGGGGTGCCTCAGGGATCTGTGTTGGGTCCTTTGTTGTTTGTCATGTACATCAATGATCTGGATGAAGGGGTGGTAAATTGGATTAGTAAGTATGCAGATGATACCAAGATAGGGGGTGTTGTGGATAATGAAGAGGATTTCCAAAGTCTACAGAGTGATTTAGGCCAGTTGGAAAAATGGGCTGAAAGATGGCAGATGGAGTTTAATGCTGATAAATGTGAGGTGCTACACCTTGGCAGGACAAATCAAAATAGGACGTACATGGTAAACGGTAGGGAATTGAAGAATACAGTTGAACAGAGGGATCTGGGAATAACCGTGCATAGTTCCTTGAAGGTAGAATCTCATATAGATAGGGTGGTAAAGAAAGCTTTTGGTATGCTAGCCTTTATAAATCAGAGCATTGAGTATAGAAGCTGGGATGTAATGTTAAAATTGTACAAGACGTTGGTGAGACCAAATCTGGAGTATGGTGTACAATTTTGGTCGCCCAATTATAGGAAGGATGTCAACAAAATAGAGAGGGTACAGAGGCGATTTACTAGAATGTTGCCTGGGTTTCAACAGCTAAGTTACAGAGATAGGTTGAATAAGTTAGGTCTTTATTCTCTGGAGCGCAGAAGGTTAAGGGGGGACTTGATAGAGGTCTTCAAAATGATGAGAGGGATAGACAGAGTTGATGTGGACAAGCTTTTCCCTTTGAGAATAGGGAAGATTCAAACAAGAGGACATGACTTTAAAATTAAGGGACAGAGGTTTAGGGGTAACATGAGGGGGAACTTCTTTACTCAGAGAGTGGTAGCGGTGTGGAATGAGCTTCCAGTGGAAGTGGTGGCGGCAGGTTCGTTGGTATCATTTAAAAATAAATTGGATAGGCATATGGATGAGAAGGGTATGGAGGGTTATGGTATGAGTGCAGGCAGGTGGGACTAAGGGAAAAAAGTTGTTCGGCACGGACTTGAAGGGCCGAGATGGCCTGTTTCCGTGCTGTAATTGTTATATGGTTATATGGTTATATGGCATTGAAGATTCAAGTTCAAGTTCAAGTCAGTTTATTGTCATGTGTCCCTGACAGGACAACGAAATTCTTGCTTTGCTTCAGCACAACAGAACATAGTAGGCATTGACTACAAAACAGATCAGTGTGTCCATATACCATTATATAAATATATACACACATGAATAAATAAACTGATAAAGTGCACATAACAGATAAAGGGGTGTTAATGTTCATAGTTTCGTCAGAGCCAAGTTTAATAGCCTGATGGCTGTGGGGAAGTAGCTATTCCTGAACCTGGTCGATGCAGTCTTCAGGCTCCTGTACCTTGTACCTAAAGGTAGCAGGGAGATGAGTGTGTGGCCAGGATGGTGTAGGTCCGTGTGGATTCGAGAGCTGATTCCAGTTAGGGGCAGTTCTCTAGCAGGTGAGAGCTAAAACCTCTCTTTGACTCTAAGTGACAGGACTGGGTTTTACAACTTCTGGGCACCATCAATGTCTGACTGATTGTCTTTATACATCCTCACATCTGCAATAAGAACACAACTCATCAAATTGTCTTAAGATAGACATAAAATGCTGGAATAACTCAGCGGGATCGGTAGCATCTCTGGATAGAAGGAATGAGTGATGATTTGGGTTGAGATTCTTTACCTCTTCCAATTGTCCCGGGTGTACCGGATAATGCTAGTGTACGTACAGGGTGTTCGCTGGTCGGCGTGGACCTGGTGGGCCGAAGGACCTGTTTCCGCACCATTTCTGGAAAGTCTTAAGTCTAAACTGCTGAGACAAAACTATGAACATTAATACCCCTTTATCTGTTATTTGCACTTTATCTGTTTATTTATTCATGTGTGTGTATATTTATATAATGATTTATGGACACACTGACCTGTTTTGTAGTCAATGCCTACTATGTTCTGTTGTGCTGAAGCAAAGCAAGAAGGTAAATCATGTCTGATGAATCTTATAGAATTTTTTGAGGATGTAACTAGTAGAGTGGATAAGGGAGAACCAGTGGATGTGTTATATCTGGACTTTCAGAAGGCGTTCGACAAGGTCCCACATAAGAGATTAGTATATAAACTTAAAGCACACGGTATTGGGGGTTCAGTATTGATGTGGATAGAGAACTGGCTGGCAGACAGGAAGCAAAGGGTAGGAGTAAACGGGTCCTTTTCAGAATGGCAGGCAGTGACTAGTGGGGTACCGCAAGGCTCAGTGCTGGGACCCCAGCTATTTAGGATATACATTAATGATTTGGACGAGGGAATTGAATGCAACATCTCCAAATTTGCAGATGACACCAAGCTGGGGGGTATAGTTAGGTGTGAGGAGGATGCTAGGAGGCTGCAGGGTGATTTGGATAGGCTGAGTGAATGGGCAGATGCATGGCAGATGCAGTATAATGTGGATAAATGTGAGGTTATCCACTTTGGTGGCAAAAACATGAGGGTAGACTATTATCTGAATGGTGGCAGATTAGGAAAAGGGGGGATGCAACGAGACCTGGGTGTCATGGTACACCAGTCATTGAATGTAGGCATGCGGGTGCAGCAGGCAGTGAAGAAAGCAAATGGTATGTTAGCATTCATAGCGAAAGGATTTGAGTATAGGAGCAGGGAGGTTCTACTGCAGTTGTACAGGGTTTTGGTGAGACCACACCTGGAGTATTGCATACAGTTTTGGTCTCCAAATCTGAGGAAAGACATTCTTGCCATATCAATTTTCAGGGGGTTCAGAGAAGGTTCACCAGACTGATTCCTGGGATGTCGGGACTTTCATATGAAGAAAGACTAGATAGATTCGGCTTGTACTCACTGGAATTAAGAAGATTGAGGGGGGATCTCATAGAAACTTACAAAATTCTTAAGGGGTTGGACAAGCTAGATGCAGGAAGATTGTTCCCAATGTTGGGGGAGTCCAGAACAAGGAGTCACAGTCTAAGGATAAGGGGGAATTCCTTTAGGACCGAGATGAGGAAACCATTCTTTCCACAGAGAGTGGCGAGTCTCTGGAATTCTCTGCCACAGAAGGTCATTGAGGCCAGTTCATTGGCTATATTCAAGAGAGAGTTGGATGTGGCTCTTGTGGCTAAAGGGATCAGGGGGTATGGAGAGAAGGCAGGTACGGGATACTGTGTTGGATGATCAGTCATGATCATATTGATTGGCCATTCGGCTCGAAGGACCGAATGGCCTACTCCTGCACCTATTTTTCTATGTTTCTATGTTTCTAAAGACACAAAATGCAGGAGCAACTTGCTGGGTCTGGCATCATCCCTGGAGAAAATTGATAGGTGACATTGATAGGTTGGGACCCTTCCGCAAACTGCATAGTTTAGGATCGACACAAATTGCTGGAGTAAAGGGCCTGTTCCACTGTACGAGGTAATTCAAGAGCTCTCCCGAGCTCGTGGTAAGTACGTAGAATGTACGTAGCAGGTACGTCGGAGCTCGGAATGTCTCTTAGCGGCTCGTAACGCTAATGGCAGGTACTCGGGAAACGCGGTAAGCTCGTGAAGATTTTTCAACAGGTTGAAAAATGTCCAGGAGTGCCCTGAGTACCTACGAGTGGCTATTACCGTAATTCTCAGAGTTCGAATCAGGGGAAACTCGGGAGAACTCTTGAATTAGCTCGTGCAGTGGGACAGGCCCTTAACTCAGCGGGACAGGCAGCATCTCAGGAGAGAAGGAACGGGTGACGTTTCGGGTCGGGACCCAAAGCATCAACTATTCCTTCTCTCCAGAGATGCTGCCTGCCCCGCCGAGTTACTCCAGAATCTTCGATTTAAACCAGCATCTGCTGTTCTCTCTTACACAACTGTTTAGTTTAGAGATACAGCATGGAAACAGGCCTTGGGCCTATTGACTCCATGATGATCGTCAATCACCCATTCCCACGCGTTTAATGTCATCCCTTTCTCATCCCCTGCCTACACACTAGGGGGCATTTTTCAGTGAACAATTACCTACAAAGGCATTGGGATGTTGGAGGGAACCTGAGCACCTGGAGGAATCCTAAGCATTCACAGGGATAACGTGTAAACTCCACACAGACAGCACCTGAGGTCAGGATCAGACTCGGGTTTCTGGCGCTGCGAGGTGGCAGCTCTACCAGCAATACCACTACTGATGGGCAGGAAGGAACTGGAGATGCTTGTTTACACCAAAGATAGACGCAAAATGCTGGAGTAACTCAGCCGGACAGGCAACATCTTTGGGAGAGGGAATGGGTGACGTTTTGGGTTGAGAACCTTCTTCAGACTGAGAGTCTGGGGGAGAGGGAAACATAGGGGGATATTTGTGTTGGGCCTCACTCTGACAGTGGAGGAGGCCCAGCATTGCTGATGGGCTTGTGGGAGAGAGATAATGTGCAGAGTGCTGAGAAATAATGAGAAGGGGAATGAGACGAGGGATTGCTTCTTCAGGAGCTCAGCAGAAGGGTAATGGGATGAAAAATCTCTTCCATCCTGTGTCAGCATTAAAATCGGATAAACGTAAAGAAACAAATTACCCACAGGACAGTTAACATGAGTGACACTGTTCTATGAAATAATTCATTCTGCGTGAAATTTGCCATGTTTAGAGTTTATGTAAATTCTGTGTCAGCCACTGAATATTTAATTTCAATTGTGTTTGATCTGACTGCGCTTTCAACTGAGGGTTGTCTTCAATTATATAATTACTCGGTAAGTTTCATGAATTCCAGCGCACAGATTTGGAATAATGAATTTTATATCTCTGTTGAGGAAAGGAATGGAGGGATGTGGGAACACGACTGGACAGGGAGGGAAAGATGGCGTTAGGCACATTCGCCTTCATCTGTTTGTTTTCTGTTCAGATCCAGGGTCAGTCCGCTGATTGATTAACGTCTGCGACCAGTTTGAGTCGGCCACGGGAGCCAGGGTGAACCGCAGGAAACATAGAAACAGAGAAATTAGGTGCAGGAGTAGGCCATTCGGCCCTTCGAGCCTGCACCGCCATTCAATATGATCATGGCTGATCATCCAACTCAGTATCCCGTACCTGCCTTCTCTCCATACACTCTGATCCCCTTAGCCACAAGGACCACATCTAACTCCCTCTTAAATATAGCCAATGAACTGGCCTCAACTCCCTCTGTGGCAGAGAGTTCCAGAGACCCACCACTCTCTGTGTGAAAAAATTCCTTCTCATCTCGGTCCTAAAGGATTTCCCCCTTATCCTTAAGCTGTGACCCCTTGTCCTGGACCTCCCCAACATCGGGAACAATCTTCCTGCATCTAGCCTGTCCAACCCCTTAAGAATTTTGTAAGTTTCTATAAGATCCCCTCTCAATCTCCTAAATTCTAGAGAGTATAAACCGAGTCTATGCAGTCTTTGTTCATAAGAGAGTCCTGACATCCCAGGAATCAGTCTGGTGAACCTTCTCTGCACTCCCTCTATGGCAATAATGTCCTTCCTCAGATTTGGAGACCAGAACTGTACGCAATACTCCAGGTGTGGCCTCACCAAGACCCTATACAACTGAAGTAGAACCTCCCTGCTCCTATACTCAAATCCTTTTGCTATGAAAGCTAACATACCATTCGCTTTCTTTACTGCCTGCTGTACCTGCATGCCTACTTTCAATGACTGGTGTACCATGACACCCAGGTCGCGCTGCATCTCCCCTTTTCCTAATCGGCCTCCATTTAGATAATAGTCTGTTTTCCTATTTTTGCCACCAAAGTGGATAACCTCACATTTATCCACAGAGCGAGGCCATGCTCTTTGGCAACTGGCCTGACCGATCATCCGTCCCCTTCATCATCAAGCCTGACTTCTTGCAGGTACTGGGGATCTTGTTCGGGGGGGCTGAGGCGTGTGACAAGAATTGGCTGGAGCCGACAGCCAAGGTGGGGGAGAAACTGGAGTTATGGAAGCGGCGCTCCCTATCTATAACAAGGAAAAATTTGGTGCTATGGGCTGCTGTACTTGGCGCAAGTGTGGCCCATCCCCGTCCCCCTCCTGCACCATGGGGATCACCCGGGCAATCTTCCGCTTCATCTGGGGGTCGAGGATAGACCGGGTGTGACGAGCCGCAATGCACAAGTCGGCAGACAACGGGAGTAAAAGCATGCTCAACGTCGCCCTCACCCTGATGGCTGCATCAGGCAGAACATAGAGCCAAGGCACGTGGGCACCAAGTGCCTCTATCCATCCCTGGTGTTGTGAAGGATGGGCCTGGCGCAGATGCCACGCAATGTGCCAGTCAGCCGGACATTGCCGCACCGCCTGTCGTTGGTGGAAAGCTTCTTCCGGACCAACCCCGTTGACCACAAATGCATCAGGCAGTGGACAGCACGGAATGTCCTGCTGTCATTGCAGGGAAATTACTCCTTGGATCCTGTGGCGTGGTTCCCTGAGCAGACTCCCCAGCTTGTCTGGCGAAATGCCTCATGGTCAGAACTCACCAACGAGCACCAGGACCTGGCTTGGCAGGTGGTGAGGGGAGCATTCCCAGTCAGATCCTTCCTACACCATCGGAAACCTCACTACCAGTGCACACTGACCTCGGGACGGCTGTCATGGAGAGGAGACTGTTGCGCACCCCTTCGCAGTCAGGAATATTTGCAAGGGTCCCTGTCACGGTTTATTCTAAACAGCTCCGTCATAGTGGACTCTGTGATTTACTGACTGTTCCCAGGGATGCATTCAGAGACAGACACCATTGCTGCTGGAAGGTCATCAACTCGGTGAAAGACACTCTTTGGTCTGCTCGAGCTTTGTTGACCACCCAGCAGAGCGAGATGTCCGTCAGGGAATGTTGCCGACTGGCCCGCTGCAGACTGCATGAGTACGTGCTGAGGGACGCACTGAAGGTTGGTGCAGCCAACGCCAAGGCTCTGTGGGGGAGGACCACTGTCTTGGGTCCTTCAGCTGCTGAACATGGGGCAGGCAAGGTGTGCTGGAGATGCCCCTCAAAATAAGGGAAGTGATTTCACACCAGGGAGCCACATGAGTGGCAAGGGTGTGGGGTAAAACTGTGTCATTTGTGTAAACAGTATTGAACGTATGAAAAGCTGAGAGTTTAGAAAAAAGTTTTTTCATCGTTCCCATAATGTACATATTTTACAAAGGTTCAAAGGTTCGAAAGTATTTTATTGTCACGTGTACCAATTAAGGTACAGTGAAACTCGATTTACCACTTTACTTGGATAAAGTTTCTTTGGATTTTTTTAAAGAGAGCAGTATGATAATTTCTCTAACTTCAAGTAACCCTTGCATCCCCACTTTCTCTGTCACCATGAATTAGTTTAAAAGTCATCTTATTGAGTCTCATTGTCTGTAACCCGTTTTCACCTAGCCCACAACTAACATTGGCCTGTTTCCTTTATCATCGTTACTTTTTTGCATATCTTTCATTAATTTGTTCTATATCTCTCTATATTACCGTCTGTATCTCTCGTATCCCCCTCGCCTGAATCTCAGTCTGATGAAGGATCTCAACCCGAAACGTCACCTGTTCCTTTTCTCTGGAGATGCTGTCTGACCCGCTGAGTCGCTCCAGCTATTTGTGACTATCTTTAGTCGTGTTGCAGTTGGATAAAACAATTGGTTGGGGCACATGTGGAGTATTGTGTGCAGTTCTGATTGCCACATTTGTAAAAGGATGTACCTTGTACCTTTGTACCTTCTGAAGAGTCCACCAGGGATAATACTGGACGTTGGAAACATTTATACTGATACATTTTTACATTTATCAAGCCAATTAATTAAGCCAATTAACCTACAAATGTTTACGTCTTGGGAATGTGGGAGGAAACCGAAGATCTCATAGAAAACCCACGCAGGTCACGGGGAGAACGTACAAACTCCGAACACACAGCGCCCGCAGTCGGGATCGAACCTGGGTCTCGAGTGCTGCATTTTGCTGTAAGGCAGCAACTCTACCGCTGCGCCACCATGACTGCCCTATGCTGAAGCTATGTTGAAGGTGCAATGGTTCTTTATTTTCAAATGTACCAAGGTACAGTGAAACTCGTTATTTTGTATGCAGTTCAGTAAGTTATCACTATGCACAAGTACAAGCCCAGGTTTAGTGCAGAGCTCACTGAGACCGTATGCACGAGTCGCCAGGTTTTGGCACCATTTTCAAAGTACCCACTGCAGCAGCTGGCCATAAAGGCTCCTTGCAGCCGTCGCCTCCATTCGGATTGCCAGAGGAACAAAGGTTTAAGGTGAGGGGGCAATGATTTAATAGGAACCTGAGGGGGTAATATTTTCACACAAAGGGTGTTGGGTGTATGAAATGGGTGTACAGGAGGAGGTGGTTGAGGCTGGGACTATCGCAATGTTTTAAGAAACATTGAGACAGGTACATGGATGACTCTGGAGAGAGGGAATGGGTGACGTTTCGGGTCGACACCCAAGGGTCTGGACCCGAAACGTCACCCATTGCTTCTCCCCAGAGATGCTGTCTGTCCCGCTGAGTTACTCCAACTTTTTGTGTCTATCTTCGGTTTAAACAAGCATCTGCAGTTCCTTCTTATACATGGATGACTCATTGTCACTTTCCCCTCCTCTAACAATGTACAATTCTCATTTTCACCCTACAAGCAGCTTACAATGGATGTTTGTTAAAGAAGGAACTGCAGATGCTGGAGAATCGAGGGTACACAAAAGGCTGGAGAAACTCAGCGGGTGCAGCAGCATCTAAGGAGCGAAGGAGATAGGCGATGTTTCGGGTCGAGACCCTTCTTCCCAATGGATGTTTCCTTTGTCATCGTTATTTTTTTGCATATCTTTCATTCATCGTTCAATCTCTCCACATCGCCGTCGATATCTCTCGTTTCCCTTATCTCTAACCAGTCTAAAGAAGTGTCTCGACCCGAAACGTCACCCATTCCTTCTCTCCAGAGATGCTGCCTGTCCCGCTGAGTTACTCCAGATTTTTGCGTCTACCAGTCTACATTTCCTTGATCATCGTTCCCTTTGATCAGTATTTTCACACCTTACCCTTCCATTTCTCCATGTTTCCCCCTCCCCTGACTCTCACTATGAAGAAGGGTCTCGACCTGAAACATCACCCATTCCTTCTTTCCAGAGATGCAACCTGTCCCACTGAGTTACTCCAGCATATGTCTTCAATATAAACCAGCATCTGCAGTTCCTCGTTCCATCAAAGGCCAGGTATGGAGGGATATGGGCCAAATACAGGCAGGTGAGACTAGTGTAGCTGGGGCATGTTGGGCTGCGTGGGCAGGTTGGGCTGAAGGGCCTGTTTCCACACTGGAAGACTCTGTGACTCTACGCCTGATGCAAATGCGCTGCTTCCCTGTGATCTGTTCCCTCTTCAATGTGCGGAAATGCGGTGAAGCGATCTTGTAAATCTGATCTGATGGAGCCAAGGCAGTCCACCTGCCATCATCTCCTCCTCTCCATACCACTGCAGACCGATGACGGAAAACATGGACTTCAGATGAATAATTCAGCGTTGTTTAATTAAGATTTTCACACGGTATAATTGGCTGCAACCTAGTTAAACCAGGACTTTACTAGAATTAAAGCTTTGCAAATTCCCCACTATCTTTCTCCAAATCATTTGATCCATTTAGTGAAACCACCCTCATCTATTGCTCTGGGATTTGTGTTAGCCCAGCAGTCAATCCCATCAATTTTGTACATTTTCTTCTAATTATCCAGCTATATGGCTCACATCCACATATATTGCATTAAGCCAATTAGCTTTTGCAGTCATGAGGGTAGTGTAAAGAAACTTCTACTGGAATGCTTACGCTGCCCTTTCTGCCATTTTTATTTGGAATATGGTGAGCAATTGTGGGCACCATATCTGAGGAAGGATGAACTGGGTTCAGAGGAGGTTTACAAGAATGATCCCAGGAATGAGTGGGTTAACATATGAAGAGTGTTTGACGGCACTGGGCCTGTACACGCTGGAGTTGAGAAGGATGAGGAGGAAACTCATTGAAACTTACCGAATAGTGAAAGGCTTGCATAGATTGGATGTGGAGAGGATGTTTCCACCAGTGGGAGAGTCAAGGACCAAAGTCTCAGATTTAAAGGACGTTCTTTAGGAAGGAGGTGAGGAGGAATTTCTTTAGTCAGAGGGTGGTGAATCTGTGGAATTCTTTTGCCACAAAAGGCTGTGTAGGCCAAGTCAATTAATATTTTTAAGGCAGAGATAGATAGATTCTTGATTAGTAAAGGGCCTGTCCCACGTGGCGATTTTTTCAGTGACTGACGGCATAATTGACTGACGTATCAGGTCACCGACAAATTTGCGGCATGACGTGGCAAAATCTTTTGGCGACACGGATAAGACGCCTGCCGTCGCCGAAAAAATCTCCAGGTGGGACA
Organism: Raja brachyura; assembly: GCA_963514005.1. The sequence goes on along the minus strand of OY740786.1, from coordinate 11,187,633 downwards.
GACCCTTACAGGTGTCAGGGGTTATGGGGAGAAGGCAGGAGAATGGGGTTAGGAGGGAGAGATAGATCAGCCACGACTGAATGGCGGAGTAGGCGTGATGGGCCGGATAGCCTAATTCTGGTCCAATCACTTATGACCTATTGACCTTATGACATTTGAGAACCTCCTCCTATACACACTGTTGCTATAACAGGCAAGAGTTCTCTCCACTGGGATACAGAGCCGAGTCCAAGCAAGACACATATGGGATGAAATGCTGCTCCTGTTAAAGGCTCAGAGGGCTTCTCCGGAGAAGCTGAAGTGTCCTCTCTGTCTCAGGTTGGCTCTAAGTGTGGGTGTAGGGAATCCCAAGACAGTTTGATTCAGTTTAGTTTTTAAACTCTACAGCACGGAAACAGGCCGTTCGGCCCACAACAAGAAACTATTATTATTATTGTTGTTGTACTGTTTTGCTTGTTTTTTGAGTATTGTGAGTTGAGTCAAGGTACATCAACCTACAACACATGTTTATTATTCACTCGCGGTATTCTTCTGCATGGTGTTACAGTAAGCTAGCAGGTACTCAGACTAATTACTTAAGCAGACTTCTGATAATATAAACCGCAAAGTAGGCGGAGCTTCTACTAACGAGCACTATAATTGGTAAGTAAGAAGTAACCAATCTTCATCTTTCCTTGAAGAAACAAAATAAAGTATTGATACATGGTGGTTAAATAAGGCAGTAGCCGAAAAACTAACAGCGCATGTGGGGAAGTATAGCTGATTACACAAAATCTCCGTATCTAAGGGGTGGCCTGCTGACCCGTCCAACGTGCGTGCGGTATAAATCCGCATCTCCTCCATTCACCGAGACCTGCCAAGTGGAGGTGGTGAAATAAGCGGGCTGGTCGCTGAGCGCCGTGGAGAGGCCACAGAGAGGACCGTAGAGCAGTCGGCCAGGCAGAGGGAGGGTGTATAAAACGTGTGACTTCTGGATACGGAGTCACAGGACGCGGTTCCTTCACAGGAAGGGGATGTTGACGGTCGCGTCTGTAAATGCCCCCGTCCATGCTTTACCAGGTAAGAGCGCGGTCCTTTAGCAGGGCTGTGGATGTGACCCAGACGGCCATAGCCCTTGTTAGTCTATAGGCGAACAACCTGTCCACTGGAGATAGGTTTAAGAGGCTTGCTGGACTTGTCAAAAGATTGTTTTTGTGTATCACGCTTCATTTGTAGTTGTTTCTGGACTGCGGGAGGTGAGCGGACCTGTGGCAGCAACAGTTGCTGGGATACGGGCAGGGCAGCACGGGTTTGACGAGACATCAGTCATTGGACTGGAGAACCCAGTATGGAATCGCTGTCAACTTTCCTCAAGTTGAGCAAGTCCAGATAGATGTTGGATTTGGCAAGATAAGAACGCTCCGTTAGTTGTTTTGCGCTTCGGATAGCCCGTTCGGCTAGTCCGTTGGACTGCTGAAACTCAGGGCTGCTGGTAATATGTCGAAAGTCCCATCGTCGAGCAAAGTTTCTGAAGAGCTGACTGGTGAACTGACTGCCGTTGTCGGATGGGAGGCGTGCAGGGGAACCGTGCATGGAGAAATGACATGACAACTTCTTGATGACTGCTTCAGATGTGATGGTTTGGAGTAGATCAATTTCAAACCAGCCCGAATATGAGTCGACGAGAAGCAGATAGTGTTTCCCATGCCATTCGAATATGTCGGTGGCCACCGTGGACCATGGCAGAGGAGGTACCGGGTGCCTTAGTAAAGATTGTTTCTGCTGGTGTGACGTTAGGCTTTTGCAGATGGCGCAGACCTCAGTTTTTTCACGTATGTACTTGGTCATACCAGTAACAGTAAAAACATGCTCTGCGCCCGTTGTAAGGTTGCCTCTGCACCGGGGCGGCCCCTGTGGATGGCATTTAAATACTTGCCCCGGAGAATGGCTGGGACAACTGCCTTGTGGCCCTTGACTATAATCCCGTCCTGAAGCACCAGTTCGTCGTGAACCAGGTAGTGCGGGCGGATCATGAGTGGGGTGCTGTGTTGTTTATCCAGCCAGCCAGCTGTAGGCAGCAATTGTAAAGTCTCTTCTGCAGCCGTGTGCTCTGCCAGGCTGCTTAGGCAATCAGTGGGAACATACGATACCTTCATTACCGAGAACTGATCCTGTTCAGAGGACTGTTGTTCACAGGTTTTGGGTGGGGCCCTTGAAGGTGTGTCAACTATGTGCATGTCCTTGCCCTTTTTGTAGACTATGTTGAAATTGAAACGCTGCAGCTGCATTATCATCCGTTGTAGGCGGGCCGGAGCGGCGTGGATGGGTTTGATCAAGATAGTGACCAGCGGCTGGTGGTCTGTTTCTACAGTCACCGATTTCCCAAAACTAAAGTCATTGAATTTTGTGCAGGCGAAAACCACTGCAAGTAACTCTTTTTCAATTAGGGTGCAACGTTGTTCAGTCGGTCAGTGTGCGGGAGGCATAAGCACCAGGCTTGTAGTCACCATCGGTGGTGGTCTGTAGGCAGGTGCACCAAGTCCGCACTGGGACACATCACATGTGAGTGTCACTGGCAACTCTAAAGCGAAGTAGGTTAGTGTGGGTGTGCTGACCAGCTGTGCAACTTGAGGATATCAAAAGCTCTTTGGTGCTGTGGATACCAGGACCATTCAGTGTCTTTGTGCGTCAGTTCCCACAGGGGGGGCAGATATGTCGCTGAGGTTGGGAATAAATTTCCCCAAGTAGTTGACCATTCCAAGGAATCTTTGTAAACTTGTAATGTCAGTAGGAACCGGCATGTCATTGATGGCTATAGTTTTTGATGGGTCCGGTCTGAGACCATTACTTGTGAAAACATGCCCAACATACAGTGGCTTGCAAAAGTATTCATACCCCTTGAACTTTTCCACATTTTGTCACGTTACAACAACAAACGTAAATGTATTTTATTGTGATTTTATGTGATAGACCAACACAAAGTGGCGCATAATTGTGAAGTGGAAGGAAAATGATACATGGTTTTCAAATTTTTTTACAAATAAAAAACTGAAAAGTGTGGCGTGCAAAAGTATTCAGCCCCCTTTACTCTGATACCCCTAAATAAAGTCCAGTGCAATCAATTGCCTTCAGAAGTCACCTAATTAGTAAATAGCGTCTACTTGCATGTAATCTAATCTCAGTATAAATACAGCTGTTCTGTGAAGGCCTCAGAGGTTTGTTAGACAACATTAGTGAACAAACAGCATAAACTGACAGGCCGGGCAAGGAGAGCATTGATCAGAGAAACAGCCAAGAGGCTCATGGTAACTCTGGAGGAGCTGCAGCAATCCACAGCTCAGGTGGGAGAATCTGTCCACAGGACAACTATTAGTCGTGCACTCCACAAATTGGGCCTTTATGGAAGAGTGGCAAGAAGAAAGCCATCGTTGAAACAAAGCCGTAAGAAGTCCCGTTTGCAGTTTGCCACAAGCCAGGTGGGGGACACAGCAAACATGTGGAGGAAGATGCTCTGGACTGATGAGACCAAAATTGAAGTTTTTGGCCTAAATGCAAAATGCTATGTGTGGCGGAAAACTAACACTGCACATCACCATGAACACACCATCCCCACTGTGAAACATGGTGGTGGCAGCATCATGCCGTGGGGATGCTTTTCTTCAGCAGGAACAGGGAAGCTGGTCAGAGTTGATGGGAAGATGGATGGATCTTGGAAGAAAACCGATCTTGGAAGAAAACCTGTTAGAGCCTGCAAAAGACTTGAGATTGGGGTGGAGGTTCAACTTCCAGCAGGACAACGACCCTAAACATACGGCCAGAGCTACAATGGAATGGTTTAGATCAAAGCATATTCATGTGTTAGAATGACCCAGTCAAAGTCCAGACCTACATCCAATTGAGAATCTCTGGCAAGACTTGAAAATTGCTGTTCACAGACGCTCTCCATCCAATCTGACTGAGCCTGAGCTATTTTGCAAAGAAGAATGGGCAAAGATTTTAGTCTCTAGATGTGCAAAGCTGGTAGAGACATACCCCAAAAGACTTGCAGCTGTAACTGCAGCGAAAGGTGGTTCTGCAAAGTATTGACTCAGGGGGGCTGAATATTTTTGCACGCCACACTTTTCAGTTTTTTATTTGTAATAAAATTTGGAAACCATGTATAATTTTCCTTCTACTTCACAATTATGCACCACTTTGTGTTGGTCTATCTCATAAAATCCCAATAAAATACATTTACGTTTGTGGTTGTAACGTGACAAAATGTGGAAAAGTTCAAGGGGTATGAATACTTTTGCAAGCCACTGTATTTAACTTCTGGGACATTAAAATTACATTTCAGAGTATTGAGCTTAAGCTGAATGTATTTGGCATGGTCCAGCACTCTCTTCAGATTGGCATCATGCTCAGCCAAGTCGCTTCCATGGACAAGAATGTCATCAACAATGATGGCGCATGGATACCCCGCAAACAGTTGTTCCATTGTGCAATGGAAAACTTTGCTGGCAGAGTTGATGCCAAAGGGCATTCTCAGGAATTTGTAATGGCCAAAGTGGGTGCGATCGTAGTAAGGTTGGACATGTCTGGGTCCACTAGGATCTGCCAAAATGAGCTTTTGGCATCCAGAATGGAGAACTCGACTGCGTTGCCTATTTGAGCAGCAACTTCCTCTACCGTTCCCATAGGGTAGCAAGGGCATTTGATTGCTGTGTTTAGGTCATTGGGGTTGATGCAGCTATGGATTTCTCCATGTTTTTTTTCATTGCAACCACCATAGTGGCAACCCAGTCAGATGGGTCACTAACTGTAGCTATGACAACCAGGGAGACCATCCGCTGGAGCTCATTGTGTACTCTGTCACACATGGCATGCAGAACGTGGTGTGGGGTTCGGACCACAGGAGTGATTTTTGGATCAACGGCAATATTGTATTTGAGGGGCAGCTTATCAAGCTCATCGTTAAACAGTTCTTTATATTGTGAGAGTATCTGCTGAGTGGGGCCTTCAGAGAGAAAGAGTTGATGGACAGCAGGGCCAAAGTAGGCTAGGCCCAGATCTTGGCATGTATTAATATCAAGCAGAGTTTCAGAATCCCCTTGGACGATAAAAAACTTAAGGGTATGAGACGGAGAGCCTATGATGCAGTTCAAATCTGTTTCTCCAAGCGGGTGCAGAACCTCACCCCCATGGGCCCGTAGCATGGCCAAATCTTTTTCAACATGCTTAGCAGTACGTGTTCTTTTAAATTCAGATAAAGAAATGACATTACACTTCGCTCCGGTATCAATTTTAGCGATCACCGTTTTGTTATTAACGCTCATGGTGACTTCAGGGTTGAATTGCTTGTTAGAGGAAAGGAGGAGGGAATGAATGTCTGAACTGTTATCTTAGCTTTCAGAGAGAAGAGTGGGGGATGGCACATCCAACTCTTGGTTTTGGTTATTAGTGGGTTCATGTTTTAACAGGTGCACATTTATCCTTGGGATGGTTGTAGTTGCACTGGAATGGCAACATTTTGTGAAGTGGTTAAATTTCTTATAGTGGCAAATTTTACCATAAGCAACGCAGAATTCCCAACCTGGAGCATGAGAATTGTTACAATTAGGGCACTGAGCAGTAGACCTTTGTTGCTGCCAGGGAGGTGAAGGCTGTGGAGGCTTGTTATGACAGGAGATATTGGCAAGGTTAACACTATACTGGGAGCGCTTCCCAGGGGTTACAGATCTTGTGTGTAGCCGTTATCTCAGCGATCCGACAGGCGTGTTTGGCTAGATTTAGCATCAGTGTTACGAAGCAGTTACATTAGTTCAGTGTTACAAAGCAGTTCGTCTCTCACTTTGTCACTGAGCATACCTCCAACGATTTTGTCCCAGATCAGATCATTGCATAAATCGCCAAATCGACAGCGCACAGCCATGTGCTTTAAGCCGCTAAAAAATCACTCAATGCATTTGTCCTGCTGTTGGAAACGAGCAAAACACTTGGTATGTTTGATTATATCATTCAAAGGGAGGTTACACAGCTGTCTGAACTTAGCAAGTAGGACAGCACGGTCATCAATTGTTTCTGCTGGCACCAGGACCAGAAAACAGCAGGCGCGAAAGTAAAATGATCCGCACGCTTCATTGCCTCAGTGCCAGCAAGGTTTAAGAGTATGGAAGCACGAACCTTTGGCAGATCAATGCGATGAACAATACGAATGTAGTGGGTTAGTCGCGCTCGAAAAGGCACCATCGCTCGGCAATATCAGTGTCAAAGATCAGAAGACTAGGACGGCGAGACGAATTTGCCAAGATGGAGATAACAGGCACATAAAACAAGTTAGAAATAAATAAAACCCGATTAACTTAAATGGGGTGGGTAAGATCCCACTTCTGACACCATGTAATGAGTTGAGTCATATGTACGTCAAGGTACAACACTTGTTTATTAAAATTCACTCACAGCATTCATCTGCATGGTGTTACAGTAAGCTAGCAGCTACTCAGACTAATTATTTAAGCAAACGTCTGATAATATAAACTGCATCGTAGGCGGAGCTTCTACTAACAAGCACTGCAATTGGTTAGTAAGAAGTAACCAATTACAAGTATATGTATATGTGTATATATAGGTATATATCAAGCACGTGCCGTGAGTAATTACTCAGGGTAGGCACTCAGTCCGCTTTAAAAAAAATTAAACCGCAGATGCGCAGATTGTGCTCTCTGTTAAGTAAATAAATAAATAAAAACAGTGACATTTCAATTTGCCCAAAGCTTCCTAGTCCTAGTGTTAAAGAAGGAACTGCAGATGCTGGAGAATCGAGGGTTACACAAAAAACTGGACTTCCTAGTCCTAGACCAATTGGGGGAACAGTTCCTTTCACAGTGTCTGGAGAGTCTGTGCCAGGGGTAAAGTTGTGGGGACGGCACGTGGGCTACACAGACCTTCCTGTGTTACAAGCGCTGCGGATGAAAGGCACGGAGAATTATGCCTATCTAAGAGATCGGTCTCTTACATAGGCATAATTCTCCCATGCCTTTATTATTTATATTTAGTTATTACTATGTTATAATTTTAGTCAGGGTAGGCAGTGCCTATCTTGCCTACCCTGACGGCTCGTGCCTGGTACATATATATATATATATAGGCATGTTGTGAGTATGTGTATTTATACGCACTGAGTTTTTCTCACTCGTTTGTCATATCATACTATGTTTGCATATTCTGTTGCGCTGCAGCAAGTAAGAATTTCATTGTCCTATCTGGGACATATGACAATAAAACATTCTTGACTCTTGACTCTCTTGAGTCTGCACTGACCAGCGATCCTCGCACACTAGGGACAATTTGCACTTATACCAAGCCAAATTAACCTACAAATCTGTATGTCTTTGGAGTGTGGGAGGAAACCGAAGATCTCGGAGAAAACCTATGTGGTCACGGCGAGAACGTACAAACTCCGTACAGACAGCACCCTTAGTTGTGATCGAACCCGGGTCTCTGGCGCTGCAAGGGTTGTAAGGCAGCAACTTTACCCTCTTGCACCACCGTACTGCCCTCACCATTGCAGAGGACTCACTAATGAAGGTTTCAAGAGAGTCAAGAGTGTTTTATTGTCATATGTCCTGAAACAGAACAATGAAATTCTTACTAGCAGCAGCAGCAGCAGATTTGTAAACATATTTCTCTGTAAAACACATAATAAACATCAATAACATGTCGAAGATAGGCACAAAAAGCTGGAGTAACTCAGCGGGACAGGCAGCATCTCTGGAGTGCCCATTCCTTCTCTCCAGAGATGCTGCCTGGCCCGCTGAGTTACTCCAGCTATCTGTGTCTAACTTCAGTTTAAACCAGCATTTGCAGTTCTTTCTTAAACAATAAAATGTCAGCAGATATAAATGTTAAAAAAGGCAACTAGGTAATAATACCTGTGGTGCAAAGTCAAAAAGAATGCCCCAAAGTCTATATCATTTGGAGCCTATTTGAAGGTTGTAGTGTTTAATAGCCTGATGGTTGTCGCGAAGAAGCTGTTCCTGAACCTGGACATTGCAGTTTTCAGACTCCTGTACCTTCTTCCCAATGGCAGAAGTGAAATGAGATACACATGGCGATAATAATAATCCTAAAACTCAACCTTAACCTGCAGAGACCTTCAGAGGTGCTGCCTGACTTACTGAATTACTCCAGCACTTTGTGCCTATCTTTGGTCCAAACCCAAATAGGTTTGTACCCAATGTCGGAGGAAGCTGCAGGAAATAAGTTAGCTGAACGAATGAGTGAACCATCAAAAATAGAATCCACACAAAAATCCACACAAAAATAGTACATTCCCCAGAATGGAATGAATTTTAAGACCCTGGTGTCAACAAGGGTTGACAAAGTGCAGAGAGGAAAGGGGGGAGTTCACAAGAAAGTGTAATGATGTTTCCTTAAAAAATGTCATTTTTATTGATGTAGTTGACTATTTCATGTACATGGGTTGAGAAAGAATGGTGGCAATTACATTGTTCCATTATAGGGTGGTACGGTGGTGCAGCGGTAGAGTTGCTGCCTTCCAGCGCCAGGGACCCGTGTTTGATCCTGACTATGGATGCCGCATGTGCGGAGTTTGTACCTTCTCCCCGTGTCCTGCGTGGGATTTCTCCGGGTGCTCCGGCTTCCTCCCTCACTCCAAAGAAGTACAGGTTTGTAGGTATATTGGCTTGGTAAAATCGTAAATTGTCCCTACTGTGTGTAGGATAGTGTTAGTGTGTTGGCATCACTGTTCGGCGTGGACTTAAAGTGGGCCGAAGCGAAATATCTCTAAACTAAACTAAATTCCATTATTTTCCATTATTTCCAGCATTTCCTTAATCTCCTCAGTTACAACAGATGTGTAAAGTAGCTAATTGGGCGCAGAGGCCTGCAGGTGTAAGTAGTGATTTATGAAGTATATTTCTTATTCATTCTTTCTCACCGTTTCTTTTCAGTAATTTTTACTTTGCTTTTTTTATCCTATAAACATATGTGGAACTATTAGAAACTAAATTGCAACAGTCATTGCCAGGAACCTACCCTGTCATCTCACTGGGGCTTTTAAGTGTTGACTAATTGATCTTCATTTGTAGTAACCCAAGTCCATTGTGGTAACAGATTTTCCCACTCAATCTCTATAGTTTGGGAAATGTTCCAACCCAGAGGGGCAGACTGAATGTTAGGTTGACTCAGTTCCTGCTGTGTGCTTTAGTTCTTTCCTCTTCCTCCTCCTCCCCTGCCCTCTGCGTGACGGTACACATCAGGGACATGTGTGTCTGTGGTTTTAGTTTTAGAGACAGGCCCTTTCGGCCCATGCCGACAAGCGATCCCCACACATTAACACTATCCTCTCCCCACTAGGGACAATTTTTTAACATTTACCAGGCCAATTAATCTTTATACCTGTATGTCTTTGGAGTGTGGGAGGAAACCGAAGATCTCGGAGAAGAAGATCACGGGGAGAATGTACAAACTACGCACTGACAGCGCCCGTAGTTGGGATCAAACCCGGGTCTCTGGTGCTACATTCGCTGTAAGGCAGCAACTCTAACGCTACGCCACCGTGACCGCCCGTTATCCTCTTAACTGTTGTGAAAAAACACACTTCTGCATTGCGCAGAATGACTGGCAGTTATTGATTACAGACACTGGCATTCCCTTCTCTTAGTTTAGTTTAGAGGTAAGGTCATAATGGATAGGAGTAGAATTAGACCATTCGGCCCATCAAGTCTACGCCATTCAATTGTGGCTGACCTATCTTGGATATGCAATGGAAGACATTCAAAGACTGCATGGATGAACTACAAAAATTGTTCATCCCAGTTTGGCAAAAGAATAAATCCGTGGGAAGGTAGTTAATCCGTGGATAACAGGGGAAATCAGGGATAGTATCAAAGCAAAGGATGATGCGAAGATACAGAGGACTGGGAGAAATTCAGAGACCAGCAGAGGAGGACAGAGGGCTTAATTAGGAAAGGAAAAATAGATTATGAAAGAAAACTGGCAGGGAACATAAAAACTGACTGCAAAAGGTTTTATAGATATGTGAAGAGAAAGAGATTAGTTAAAACAAATGTAGGTCCATTGCAGTCAGAAACAGGCGAGTTGATCATGGGGAACAAGGATATGGGGGACCAATTGAATAACTACTTTGGTTCCATCTTCACTAAGGAAGACATAAATAATCTGCTGGAAATAGCAGGGGACCGCGGGTCAAAAGAGGAACTGAGTGAAATCCAGGTTAGTCAGGCAGTGGTGTTGGATAAATTGAATAGATTAAAGGCCGATAAAGATCCACGCTTATATGCTAATCTCTTATGTGGGACCTTGTCGAAAGTCCAGATATAACACATCCACTGGTTCTCCCTTATCCACTCTACTAGTTACATCCTCGAAAAATTCTATAAGATTCGTCAGACATGATTTACCTTTTGTAAATCCATGCTGACTTTGTCCAATGATTTCACCACTTTCCAAATGCGCTGCTATCCCATCTTTAATAACTGACTCTAGCAGTTTCCCCACTACCGATGTTAGACTAACTGGTCTGTAATTCCCCGCTTTCTCTCTCCCTCCTTTTTTAAAAAGTGGGGTTACATTAGTTATCCTCCAATCCTCAGGAACTACTCCAGAATCTAAGGAGTTTTGAAAAATTATCATGAATGCATCCACTATTTCCGTGGCTACCTCCTTGAGCACTCTGGGATGCAGACCATCTGGCCCTGGGGATTTATTGGCCTTTAATCCGTTCAATTTACCCAACACCACGTCCCGGCTAACCTGGATTTCACTCAGTTCGGCCATCTTATTTGACCTCCGGTTCACTGCTATTTCCGGCAGATTATTTATGTCTTCCTTAGTGAAGACAGAACCAAAGTAGTTATTCAATATGTCTGCCATGTCCTTGTTCCCCATGATCAATTCACCTGCTTCTGACTGCAAGGGACCAACATTTGTTCTAACTAGTCTCTTTCTCTTCACATATCTATAAAAACGTTTGCAGTCAGTTTTTATGTTCCCTACCAGTTTCCTTTCATAATCTATTTTCCCTTTCCTAATTAAGCCCTTTGTCCTCCTCTGCTGGATTCTGAATTTCTCCCAGTCCTCTGGTAGGCTGCTTTTTTTGGCCAAATTGTATGCCTCATCTTTAGTTTTTATACTATCCCCGATTTCCCTCGTTATCCACGGATGCACCACCTGCCCTAATTTATTCTTTTGCCAAATTGGTATGAACAATTTTTGTACTTCATCCATGCAGTCTTTAAATACCTTGCATTGCACATCCACCGTCAACCCTTTAAGACTCACCTGCCAGTCTATCTTGGCCAATTCACGGCTCATACCTTCAAAGTTACCTTTGTTTAAGTTCAGAACCCTTGTTTCTGACTTAATTATGTCACCCTCCATCTTAATGAAGAACTCAACCATATTATGGTCACTCTTGCCCAAGGGGCCATGCACAACAAGACTGCTAACTAACCCTTCCTCATTACTCAATACCCAGTCTAGAATAGCCTGCTCTCTCGTTATAGGTTAACCTACTCAATCCTGGGATCATTCTTGTAAACCTCCTCTGGGCCCTCTTCAGCCAGCACATCCTTCCTCAGATATGGTGCCCAAAATTGCGAACAATATTCCAAATGTGGCCTTACCGGCGCCTTATAGAGCCTCAACATTACATCCCTGTTTTTGTATGCAAGTCCTCTTGAAATAAATGCAAGCATTGAGTTTGCTTTCTTTATTACTGATTTGACTTGCAGATTAACTCTTTGGGAATCCTGCACCAGCACTCCCATGTCCCTTTGCACCTCTGATTTCTGGATTCTCACCCCATTTAGAAAATAGTCTATACCTTTATTCCTACTACCGAAATGCATGACTCCACACTTAGCTATACTATATTCCATCTGCCACTTCTTTGCCCACTATTCCAAACTGTCCACGTTCTCCTGCAGAGTCCCTGCTTTCTCTACACCACCAGCCCCTCCACCTATTTTTGTATCATCCGCAAACTTTGCCACAAAGCCTTCAATTCCCTCATCCTAATCATTGTTATACAACGTGAAGAGTAGCGGCCCCAACATCGACCCTTGCGGAACTCCATCCAGGTAAATTTCAAGAACTTCCTGTGGTGTTTCTGAATGGATACTGAATAGTATGCATCCTTTAAATCAATGCATGCCATAAAGCAGCCCTCAGAAATCAAAGATTTGGCTGTTTCGAACGTGTCCATTTTGAAAATGGGTATATTTTACAAAAGTTTCAAATGGGTCAGCTCAATAATAACCCGACATCCTCCATCCTTCTTGATTTTTGTAAATATGTTAGATACAAATTCAATTGGTTCGTGTATAGTTCTTTCTATCACGCCTTTTCCTTGTAGCCTCAGGATTTCAGCATAGCCTATTGCCGTTTCTTTGCTGGACAGTGTAAATTTACGATTTGGCATATGCTGGGATGGAGGGATTTGACCATTGTTGAATTCAATCTCATGGCATTGAATACTTTGTAAGATAAACTCATCAGAAGTGATGGTTTCCCATGCCTCCTTAAAGAACTGTAGTCTCCCACCAACATGTGAAGTTAAACATGCAGGTGCATGAAATCCAGACCGCCTTACCTTCATGGTTATTGGCGGTCCCTGATATGTTTGGCGGGACGTGGAGGTGCTGGGTTGTGTTGATAATGCGGTGTCCGCTTTTCCCATGCTGGCCGCTGGGGCCTAGTCCTAAAAAAGGCCTAGGCTGTTGAGGTTGCTGATATTGCGGCGGTGCTGGAGCGTAGGTCCTTGCTGGCCTGATGGCAGGGCCTCGTGGCCGGAAGAATGGCACTTTCCTGGCCGGCTGCCTGGTCGAGATATGTGATCTCATGAGACCCACCGTCTTTGCATGGTCATCCAATTCCTTGACCTGCTTCGGGAGGTCCTCCCCGAACAACTGTCTGGGTGGCGGCGTAGGAGGTGCTTTGCATAGTCCCGCAAATTTGGGGTTCAATGTGGGTTTTATAATGCTCTTCCTGAATGCATTTATTTCGTACTGTGTATTACACAGTAGTGCCAGAGCATCCTCTTGCTCGGTGTTCAGATCCACCCCGTCCACCGACCTTGCAAAAGCGGTAATCCCAGCAGTGAGCAACTTCAGGATCCTTTGCAACTTCATCTCCTGAGTTCTGATCCCTGGGCTAACCTGGTGCCTTGTGCCTATTCATGGCCTCCGCAAGGACCTGCTCTTGAAGCTGATGGTTTGTGAGGAAGTCAACGGTAGCAGCCAGTTTGGAGTTGAGGGGTTGTCCTGATGATTCTGATAGTGCAAATTTAGTTGCCACGTCCAGGAGTTCCTCCTGAGGGCCTCAGACTCATCCTCCGGCTGTTTCATGCTTCCCGTTGACGATGGGGATATATCCATGTGCCCCCGGAACTAAATGTTTCCCGCCTCTGGTTTTGTTGCAGGATAAGTTCCAACATCCTCTCCATCCTGTCAATTCGCCCTTCGCCATGCGAACCCGGGCGGTCGGAGTCCTCATGTCCAACGGAACTCCTGAGGCTCCTGTCATCGGCCCGTACCTCGTCGAGGTAATCTCGGTGCCGGAAAGAACTGTCGCTACCAGCCGCCTCAGCGAACTGAGCGATTCCCGCGCGGATCTGCTCAAACGCCTCCTTTTGGCGGAGCTCGATCCCGCTGCCTCCAAGGGCAAATACGGCGAGAGGTCGGCACCCAACGCCGCGGCATGGTGACCCGACATCTGCGCGGGCTTGCCGACTGTCCTAATCCTGGACCCAGATGGCGTACGGTCCCGTCCTCCCGTCCACGGGGGACTCGGTGACCGTGGCGGGACTCCACCTGAATGACTCTTCCTGGTCCTGGTGGTTGGTGAGTCGACACTGGCCCTCTCAGGTCTGCCAGTGGACTTGAGTCCCGCCAATTCACCAGTCCGCAATCTAGCGGCCTCAGATGATACCTCCACCCGTGAAGGGGTAGGTAGATGGGCTCTATCCCTGGTCCTTCTGCGAGGGCTCAGGGAGAAGGGCCGTGCGGCAGCACGTGAACCCTGTTTGCCCGGGTCGACCAACGAGCCCGTTGGTGACAGAGATATGGAGTCAGGGTCAGCCTGCTCCGGCGCTGCACCGAAGTCCTGCTCTGCGGGACCCTCGCTAGAGCTATGGTGTGTCGGTGGGTCGGGTCCTGTGACGACAGGGCTCCCCGACTTCCGCGCCTATTTCCCGGCCCGACTTGCAGGTGCAGCCGTTGAGGAGGGCTCCGGGATAGGTGGGTGGCGACTCCTTGCGGATGTCCTGCGGCCCTTACTCCTTCCATGTTCCTGTTGGAGAGAAAAACACTCACCACAACAAGAACAACCAACTCAAGGTTGCCTATACTTACCTGAGTGGCCCTCATGAAGGGCTGGTGGTGAGCCGCGCTCCAGCTCCAGCCGTCGACTGCAATGCGTTGCGACGATATGTCGCGCATGCGTGCTGGCGGGTTCTTCACGAAGTCACTCACGTGACTCCGAAATGAAATACAATGTTCATCAATATCAATTGATATAGGCCTTGCTTGTTACCATGCTATTTCAACGAGAGTTGTGGAGAGAAAGTTATAAGGTATATTCTAGGCTGAGGGACAGAATTTTAGAAGCATCAAGGCATTCAACAAGTTTCCGAATGGTAGGCTGCTCAGGAAAGTTAGATCGCATGGGATCCAAGTGGAGACAGCTGAATGGATAGCAAATTGACTTCATGGAAGGAAGAAGAGGGTGATGGTGGAAGGTTGCTTTTTGGACTGGAGGCCTGTGACTAGTGGTGTGCCTCAGGGTTCGGTGCTGGGCCCATTACTGTTTGTCATCTATATCAATGATTTGGATGAGAACGTATGCGGCAGGATTAGCAAGGTTGCAGGTGACACTAAAATGGGTGGCAGGATCTTGATCGGTTGGGCAGGGGATGAGGGATGGTTGATGGAATTTAAAACAGAGAAATGGGAGATGTTGCATTTTAGGAAGTCTAACATGGGCAGGACCTACACATTGAACGGTAGGGCTCTGTGGAGTGTTGTAGGGCAGAGGGATTGAGGAATGCAAGTGCATGGTTCCTTCAAAGTGGCATCACAGGTAGCTAGGGTGGGCAAAACATATTTCGACACTTTGGCCTTCATCATTCAGAGTATTGAGTATAGAAGTTGTGAGGTCATGTTGCGTTGTATAAAACGTTGGTGAGGCCACATTTGGAGTATTGTGTTCAGTTTTCGTCACCATGTTATATGAAAGATGTTGTCAAGCTGGAATGTGTACAGAGAAGATTGACAAGGATGTGCCTGGACTCGAGGGCCTGAGCTGTAGGGAGAGGTTGAGCTAATTAAGTCTTTATTTCAGGAGTTTTAGGGATGATCTTACAGAGGTGTACAAAATCATGAGAGGTGCAGATCAGATAAACGCACATATTTAGCCCAGAGTAGGGGGATGGAGAACCAGAGGACATAGGTTTAAGGTGAAGGGGGAAAGATTTAATAGGAACCTGAGGGACACAGAAAGGGTGGCAGGTGTATGGAACGAGCTGGAGGAGGAGGTATTTGAGGCAGGGACTATTGCAATGATTAAGAAACATTTAGACAGGTACATGGATAGGATAAGTTTAGAGGTATATGGGAATACGCAAGCAGGTGGGAATAATGTAGATGGGGCATGTTGGTCGGCATTGGCAAGTTGGGCCAAAGAGCCTGTTTTCATGCTGTATCACTGAATGACGCAAGGATTATAGGTGTGAGACAGCAAAGATCAGGTTCAGGGCAGCTATGGTTTTATTGAACGACAGAACATCTCAGGACGCAGATGGCAAACGCTTGTTTCTGAGACAGAGAAACATGAGGATTTCACATCAGTGGTTTTGTTATGTTGCAATATATCCACTTTATACAGTAGCACAGTGGTTAAATTACATGGCTTGAAGTCTGGAGACCCGGATTAATGATCCAGAGAAATTAGTTCAAATCCTACCTTGGCAGTTGGGGGCATGAAAATCTAGCTAGTCCAATAAATTTTTCGAATAAGATTCGAGTGGGAATAATGGCTGGGAGGAAGCTGCCAGATGAATTCACTTTAGAGATACAGCATTTAAAGCAGGCCCTTCGGCCCACTGAGTCTGCGCTGACTGGCGATTACCCCGTACACTCACACTATCCTACACACGAGGGACAATTTATAATTTTTCTACCGAAGGCGATGAACCTGCAAACCTGTACGTCTTTGGAGTGTGGGAGGAAACCGGAGAGCCTGGAAAAAACCTATGTGGTCACAGGGAGAATGTTCAAACTCTGAACAGACAACACCTGTAGTCAAGATCAAACCCGGGTCTCTGGCGCTGTAAGGCAGCAACTCTACCGCTGCGCCACCGTGCCGCCCTTATAGTAGAGCTGGTTTGGTTGATAGGGAAGGAGTTGTAATTCCAGAACAATAGGAATCTGGTTGAGCTTCCGTTGACCATTCAATTCAGCAGCAATTGGAGATGGATGTTAAATACTGAGTTTAGCCGTGATTGAACAAATAGTAAAAATTGGCATTAGAGTCATAAGGTCTTACAGCTTGGAAACAGGCCCTTCGGCCCAACTTGCCCATCTTCCCCTTTACTCCCCCATTGTAGTTTAGTTTAGTTTAGTTTTGGTGTTCAATGCAGAAACAGGTCCTTCGGCTCACCGAGTCCGCGCTGACCAGCGATCCCCGCATACTAAAACTATCCTAGGACCAATTTTATAATTTTACCAAGCCAATTAACATTCAACTTGTACGTCTTTCTTTCTTTTAAAATCTTTTTATTCGCTTTTTTTCCAAAAACAAAAACAAAACAAAATTAATAATGATAAAAATAACAATTATATTGATAGATAGGGATCAAACCTGTACGTCTTTAGGGTGTGGGAGGAAACTGGAGCTCCCGGAGAAAGCCCACGCAGATCACGGGGAAGACGTACAAGTTCCGTACAGACAGCACCCGTAGTCAGGATCAAACCGATGGCACTGGCGCTGTAAGGCAGCAACTCTACTGCTGCCCGAAGTCATTGATTGCTCACATTACTGCCCTAACTGGAATAACATCGAACTCGTGTGAATGGGTGATTTCTGATAGTCAGTGTTACTATAAGATCAATGCGATCTTTTGCAGGTTAATTACCCTACTCCTGCCCTATTTCTTATATTATTCAGTGTTAATGTTTATCATAGAGTCATACTGCGTGGAAACAGGCCATCCAACCCAACTCGCTCGCACCGACCAATATGTCCCATCTACACTAGTCCCACCTACCTGCGTTTAGTCCATATTCCTCTAAATCTGTCCTATTAAGTCAAGTCACTTTTATTTCTATAGCACATTTAAAAAACAACTCTCGTTGGCCAAAGTGCTTTACATTGGTGGAGGTACTAACGTTACACAACAGTGGTTCATAGATTAAGTACATACATAACATAAATACATACATATAGCCCTCCCTCAGAGGACGGCAAGAAAGGCTTGAGAGTAAAGATGAGTTTTAAGTGTCGACTTAAAGGAGTCGATGGAGGGAGCAGTTCTGATGGGAAGAGGGATGCTGTTCCACAGTCTAGGAGCTGCAACCGCAAAGGCGCGGTCGCCCCTGATCCATGTACCTGTCCAAATGTTTCTTAAATGTTGCGATAGTACCTGCCTCAGCTACCACCTCCGGCAACTCGTTCCATACACCCACCATCATTTGTTCAAAAAAGGCACCCCTCAGGTTCCTATTAAACCTTTCCCCCTCACTTTTAACCTCCGTCCTTTGGTTCTTGATACTCTGGGCAAGTATCTGTGTGTCTACCTGATTCATTCCTCTCATGATTTTGTACACGCCTATAAAATCACCACTCATCTTCCAGCTTCAAGACTAGAAAATAAGCTGATAGAAACTCTGTGGGAGTAAAAAAAAGCCAATGAGGTGCAGAAGAGGTTTACTAGAAAACTGCCTGGATTAGAGGGATTAGCTTCAAGGAGGTGGCCTTTATAAATCAGAGCATTGAATATAGTAGGGAAGTAATGTTAAAATTGTACAAGGCATTGGTAAGACCAATTCTGGAGTATGGTGTACAATTTTGTTTGCCTAATTATAGGAAGGATGTCAACAAAATAGAGAGAGTACAGAGGAGATTTACTGGAATGTTGCCTGGGTTCCAGCAACTAAGTTACAGAGAAAGGTTGAACAAGTTAGGTCTTTATTCTTTGGAGCGCAGAAGGTTAAGGGGGGACTTGATTGAGGTCTTTAAAATGATGAAAGGGATAGACAGAGTTGACATGGATAAGCTTTTCCCATTGAGGGTAGGGAAGATTCAAACAAGAGGGCATGACATGAGAATTAAGGGATAGAAGTTTAGGGGTAACATGAGGGGGAACTTTTTTACTCAGAGAGTGGTGGCTGTGTGGAATGAGCTTCCAGCAGAAGTGGTGGAGGCAGGATCGATTTTAACATTTAAAAGTAAAGTGGATAGGTATATGGACGGGCAGGGAATGGAGGGGTATGGTCTGAGTGCAGGTAGACGGGACTAGGGGAAAATAAATGTTCGGCACGGACTGGAAGGGCCAAGAGGGCCTGTTTCCATGCTGTAATTGTTATATGGTTATATAGTTATGGAGAGGTTGGACAATCTTGAACTGTTTTCTTTGCAATGTCGGAGGCTGAAGGGAGACTGGTTAGAAGTATAACATGTGTTGTGGATAGACACAAACTGCTGGAATAACGCAGCGGGCCAGGCAGCATCTCTGGAGAAAAGTAGTTGGTGACTTTTCGAGTCAAGACCCTTCTTCAGACATACATTGTGATTATTGCTGTGTGTGGTTGCTGCTGTTTTTTCCTACATAATAATTATGATTCAGCAGATGTAATATAGATCAGACATGCATAAGGCACTGTACACTCCTTTGGGATGCCCTTAGTTGTGGACAGCATGGTATAAAAATGATGTTCTTTCACCCAGATTGAAAACAAATGGTATAAATCATCACTTTTTAAACTTGTGTTCCTTTATTGCCTTGCGTACATTTTTAAAGGCTTTGATAGTACTTGGCTGCACTCCATGGCAAGTAAATAAATGATAATCCGTTTGTTGGATTCTTCACTCCCCCCACTTGGTTAAATGCATAACCGACCTTTAATTATTCATTACCATGTGGGAAAAATTAGGACTTGGCCGCAAATATTAATGATATAATACAATATTTAGGGAAGGAAAAATGGAATGCGAGTTTGTTTAGATACCAATGATATTACTCGAGCTTTGGCGTTAATCCAAAGGGTGCTGAACACAAAATGCCTGCATCTGCAAAGATTAAATAGAGTGGATGTGGAGAGAATGTTTCCAGCAATGAAGAGAGAACAGGACCAGAGGGCACGGCCTCAGAATAAAAGGAGGTACCTTGAGAATGGAGATGAGGAGGAATTTCTTTAACCGGAGGGTGTTGAACCTATGAAATTCATTGCCACAGACGGCGGTGGAGGCCAAGTCATTGGGTACTGGCTTGCACGCTACAAAAGCTCTTCACTGTACCTTGGTACACGTGGCAATAAAGTAAGCTAAATAAATGTGTATTTTCCAAGCGGAGATTTGTAGGGTTCTTGATTAGTAAGGGCATCAAAGGTTACTGGGAGAAGGCAGAAGAATGGGATTGAGGGGACAAATAGATCAGCCATGATCGAATGGCGGAGCAGACTTGATAGGTTGAATGGCTTAATTCTGCTATTATGTCTTATCGTCTGATTGATCTTTCCAGTGTGCAAGGAACTCCTGGGATGATTAAAGGAATTGTAGACACATGGTCTACAGTCTGAAGAAAGGTCTTGACCCGAAATGTCACCCATTCCTTCTCTCCAGAGATGCTGCCTGTCCCGCTGAGTTACTCCAGCTTTTTGTGTCTATCATGGAGTTGATGTTTCAGATTGGTGATGTGAAAATTGAGATCATTATACTTAAGTTGGAGAGAGGAGAGGGGCGGAGGTGTGGATAGAGTAAAAGAAATGTCTATGATGGGTTATCAACATGATACATGTATCATTTGCATTTGTGACATCTAAGAGAATGGAATTTAATTTATTGTAGTCACATGTACCGAGATACAGTGAAAAACTTGGTTTGTGTGCTATCCATTCGAACCTGAGTATAATGAAGAAATACACAGGTACAACAGGTAGTGCAACAAGAAATATATCAGAGTACAGAATGTAGTGTGACAGCATTAAACTGTCCAAGTAATGAAGTAAAATTATGTACTTTTATGAAGGACATGCCTTTAGAAAGGGGATGAGGAGAAATCTCTTTAGTCAGAGTGTGGGGTATCTGTGGAATTCATTGCCACAGACGGCTATGGAGGGCAAATCAATGGATAATTTTAAGGTGGAGATTGACAGATTCTTAATTTGTACAGGTGTCAGGGGCTATGGGGAGAAGGCAGGAGTGTGCGATTGAGGGAGAGATAGATTAGCCATGATTGAATGGCGGAGTAGACTTGATGGGCCAAATGGCTTACTTTCTACTCCTAGAACTGATGAAGTACACATAGAAAAAGTGCAAGGTGTACAATGAGGTAGGTTGGGAGATTGGGTCTACACCTTTGCTTATGAGAGCACTGCTCAGTAGTCTGATAACAGCGGAGAAGAAGCAGTTCATGAATCAAGAGAGGAATAGATTGGGTAGATGCACAGAGTCTCTTGCCAAGAGTAGGTGAATCGAGGACTAGAGGACATAGGTTTAAGGTGAATGGGGAAAACATTTAATAGGAATCTGAGGGGTAACTTTTTCACACAGAGGGTGGTGGGTGTATGGAACAAGCTGCCAGAGGAGGTAGTTGAGGCTGGGACTATGCCAACGTTTAAGAAACAATTAGACAGGTACATGGAAGATAGACACAAAAAGCTGGAGTAACTCAGCGGGACAGGCAGCATCCCTGGAGAGAAGGAATGGGTGACGTTTTGGGTCGAGATCCTTCTTCAGACAGGAAGCATCTCGAACCAAAACATCACCCACTCCTTCTCTCCAGAGATGCTGCCTGTTCTGCTGAGTTACTCCAGCTTTTTGTGTCAATCTTCAGATTCAAAGACCTTTTTTGTCACTTGTACCATTTAAGGTACAGTGATATGCATATTACCATACAGATGTACTAAAAATAAAGCAAAGGTACACAGCTACATAAAAGTTAAAGAATGAACTGCAGAAGCTGGAGAATCGAGGATTACACAAAAAGCTGGAGAAACTCAGCGGGTGCGGCAGCATCTGAAGAAGGGTCTCGACCCGAAACGTCGCCTATCTCCTTCGCTCCTTAGATGCTGCTGCACCCGCTGAGTTTCTCCAGCTTTTTGTGTAACCCACATAAAAGTTAACATAGTTAACAAAGTATAAACCAACATCTGCAATTCCTTCCTAGACAGGTACATGGATAGGACAGGTTTGGAGGGATATGAACCAAACGTGGGCAGGTGGGACTAATGTGGGGCGAGTCCAGAACCAGGGGTCACAGTCTTAGAATAAAGGGGAGGTCATTTAAGACTGAGGTGAGAAAAAACTTTTTCACTCAGAGAGTTGTGAATTTATGGAATTCCCCGCCACAGAAGGCAGTGGAGGTCACTGGATGGATTTAAGAGAGAGTTAGATAGAGCTCTAGGGGCTAGTGGAGTCATAGAAACATAGAAACATAGAAAATAGGTGCAGGAGTAGGCCATTCGGCCCTTCGAGCCTGCACCGCCATTCAATGTGATCATGGCTGATCATCCAACTCAGTATCCCGTACCTGCCTTCTCTCCATACCCCCTGATCCCTTTAGCCACAAGTGCCACATCTAACGCCCTCTTAAATATAGCCAATGAACTGGCCTCAACTACCTTCTGTGGCAGAGAATTCCAGAGACTCACGACTCTCTGTGTAAAGAATGTTTTCCTCATTTTGGTCCTAAAGGAATTCCCCCTTATCCTTAGACTGTGACCCCTTGTTCTGGACTCCCCCAACATCGGGAACAATCTTCCAGCATCTAGCTTGTCCAACCCCTTAAGAATTTTGTAAGTTTCTATAAGATCCCCCCTCAATCTTCTAAATTCCAGCGAGTACAAGCCGAGTCTATCCAATCTTTCCTCATATGAAAGTCCTGACATCCCAGGAATCAGTCTGGTGAATCTTCTCTGTACCCCCTCTATGGCAAGGATGTCTTTCCTCAGATTTGGAGACCAAAACTGTACGCAATACTCCAGGTGTGGCCTCACCAAAACCCTGTACAACTGCAGTAGAACCTCCCTGCTCCTATACTCAAATCCTTTCGCTATGAATGCTAACATACCATTTGCTTTCTTCACTGCCTGCTGCACCTGCATGCCTACTTTCAATGACTGGTGTACCATGACACCCAGGTCTCGTTGCATCTCCCCCTTTCCTAATCTGCCACCACACAGTCACGGGATATGGGGAGAAGGTAGGCACGGGTTATTGATAGGGGACGATGAGCCATGATCACAATGAATAGCGGTGCTGGCTCGAAGGGCCGAATGGCCTCCTCCTGCACCTATTTTCTATGTTTCTATATAATGTATCTGGGACATGTTGGCTGGTGTGGACAAGTTGGGCTGAAGGGCCTGTTTGCACACTGTATCACTCTATGCTATGACTCTATATGACTCTATAGGGCTGTAGTTCTAAGGAGAGGTTGGAAAGGTTTAGTATATTCTCTCTGGGGCAGAATGCTGACGGATAACTTTAGGATGCTCATAACATTCGGGGAGGCCTTGTTAAGATTGATGGTGAAAATGGAACGAAAATACAGGAGGATGTAAATAGAGAGATGTGAGTAAGGGTGTTAGAGAGATGATAATAACAATATAGGCACTGTCTAAACAGCGTTTAACACCATGCAACATTGCATTCATGCCCTTGGCCTCTCACTGCAGCAGCAAATCAATAGTATCTGTGGTGGGTCTGTCCTGGCGCAGGTTCAGAGCCAATTATTGCAGCGCGAGTGAGAGTCCACAGGAAATTGGCCCTCCATTGTTCAAACGCAGTCAGAATAATGACCTGCAGGAACCCCTGAGTAGATAAGGACTTTTGCATTCAATACAACGGCCCTCTGAAGTCCTCCCAAGTTGTCAGTCGCAGAAATGAACATCTCTAATCTGTGTGGTATTGCAGAATGAGTCTACGCGATTGCCATTGTACTAAAACAAATTTGGCTACTCTTTCAGTTTACGACCTGATATGGAAATTGCAGTCATTACCTCAATAATCAGCACAGGCTCTGTAAGTATTTAATTGGCCAGGTTTTTCCGCTGTATCACTGCATCCTTCACTGGGCCTGTGAATGATTTCTCGTTCCTTAATCTCGAAGCACGTAGCCAAAAGCACTGCTGGAAATGGTATTGAGAAAATGAACAGGCATGTTGCCTGGACTAGAGGGTGTGAGCTATAGGGAGTGGGTGAGTAGGCTGGGGCTCTATTCCTCGGAGCGCAGGAATATGAGGGGTGATCTTATAGAGGTGTACAAGATCATGAGAGGAATAGATCAGGTAGATGCACAGAGTCTCTTGCCCAGAGTAGGTGAATCGAGGACCAGAGAACATAGATTTAAGGTGAAGGGGAAACAATTTAATAGGAATCCGAGGGGCAACTTTTTCACACAAAGGGTGTGGGTGTATGGAACAAGCTGCAAGAGGAGGTAATTGAAGCAGGCACAAACATTTAAGAAACAGTTAGACAGGTACATGGATAGGGCAGGTTTGGAGGGATATGGACCAAATGTGGCCAGGTGGGACTAGTGCAGCTGGGACATGTTGGGCGGTGTGGGCAAGCAGGGCCGAAGGGCCTATTTCCACACTGTATCACTCTATGACTCTATGACTGCTGATTTGATGAGCAGAAGCCTCAAATGCTTGTCTTGCCTCCCCGCCATTCATTCTATTAGCAGTAGTATATTATCGGAAGGATGTGCTGGCACTGGCGAGGGCCCAGAGGAGGTTTACGACAATTATCCCAGGAATGAGTGGGTTAACATATGATGAGCATTTGTCGGCACTGGGCCTGTACTCACTGAAGTTTAGAAGGATGAGGGGGCACCTTATTGAAACTTGCTGAATAATGTCAGGCTTGGACGTGAAGAGGATGTTTCCACTAGTGGGAGAGTCTAGGACCAGATGTCATAGCCCCAGAGTTAAAGGACTTCCTTTTGGAAAGAGATGAAGAGGAATTTCTTTAGTCAGTGGGTGGTGAATTTGTGGAATTATTGCCACAGAAGGCTGTGGAGGCCAAGTCAATGGATGTATTTAAGACAGTGATGGATAGATTCTTGATTAGTACAGGTGTTAGGGGTTATGGGGAGAAGGCAGGAGAATGGGATTAATTGGGAAAGATAGATCAGACATGATTGAATGGCGGAGTAGACTTGATGGACCGAATGTCCTAATTCTGCTCCTATCACTTATGAACGTATGAACGTATTCCAACTCTTAAGAGGATCCTGGCAATAGCAACTGGGGAAGCTATTGGTTTAAATGGTTGTGTTGAGTATAGTTTATTGTCATGTGCACTGAGGTACAGCGAAAAACTTTTGTTGCGTGCTAACCAGTCAGCAGAAAGATAATACATGACTGCAATCGATCTATCCACAGTGTATAGATCCATAATCAAGCAATAACGTGGATAATGTTTAGTGCAAAGTAAAGGCAGTAAAAGCCAGTCCAATCAAAGATTGTCCAAGGGTTTCCAATGAGGTAGATACTAGTTCAGGAATGCTCTCCAGAGTCTTAGTGATATGACACAGGCCCTTCAGACCAACTTGCCCACACCGGCCAACATATCCCAGCGACACTAGTCCCACCTGCCTGTGTTTGCTCCATATCCCTCCAAACCCGTCCTATCCATGTACCTGCCTAACCGCTTCTTAAACATTGGGATAGCCCCAGCCTCAACTACCTCCTCTGGCAGCTCGTTCCATACTTCCACCATCCTTTGTGTGAAAAAATTATGGGGCTGTCCCACTGTACGAGCTAATTCAAGAGCTCTCCCGAGTTTTAAAAAAAATCAAACTCGTGGTAAGCTTGTAGAATGTACGTTGTGGGTACGTCAGAGCTCATGAAGGTCTCTTAGCAGCTTGTAACGCTAACAGCAGGTACTCGGGAAACGTGGTAAACTCGGGAAGGCTCGTGAAGATTTTTCACCATGTTGAAAAATGTTGAAAAATGTCCACGAGAGCCCCGAGTACCTACGAGCGGCTTTTACCATAATTCTCCGAGTTCGAATCAGGGGAAACTCGGGAGAACTCTTGAAATAGCTCGTACAGTGGGACAGCCCCATTACCCCTCAGATTCCTATAAAATCTTTTCCTCTTAAACCTATGTCCTCTGGTCCTTGATTCGCCAGTTGTGGTATAGAGTTGTCTAGTTTTGGTTATAGTTCTGCTTGTGGTCTAGCTGTCCTCTCGTTGAGGTAGGACGGTTCAGTTGCCTGAAAACAGCTGGGAAGAAACTGGCCCTGAATCTGGACACCTGTAACTTCAATGGAGACCTAAGTAACTTCGAATGCTGGACTCTTGAGCAAAAACACAAAGTGCTGGAGGAACTCAACAGGTCAGGCAACATCTGCGGAGGGAAT
The DNA here is from genome assembly GCA_963514005.1 of Raja brachyura. The sequence continues at coordinate 11,162,046 of OY740786.1, read as the reverse complement.
GGACAGGTGACGTTTCAGGTCCATCCCTTCTTCAGTCAATCTGAAACCCACTGAATTCCACCAGCATTTTGTATTTTGCAGTTGATTTAAACAGGATCATAGATTCAGTCAAGCAGCATTGAAACAGACCCTTCAGGCCAACTTGTCCTTGCCAACCAAAATGCCCCATCTAAATTAATACCACTTATCTGCATTTTGCCCATGTCCCTCTACCATTCCTGTCCATGTATCGGTCCAAATGTCTTTTAAATGTTGTTATTATACTTGCCTGAACTACCTCCTCTGGCAGCTCGTTCCACATACCCACCACCCTCTTAATGAAAAAGATGCCCCTCAAGTTCCTCCTAAATATTTCCCCTCTTAAATCTATGCCCTCTAGTTCTCGATACCCCTATCCTGGGAAAAAAATTTGGATGTCGGTCAGTTCTATTGGAACAAGCAAATTCACTGGGAACCCAATGCGTCACCCCCCCCAGCAGAGTCTGCGATGCCATGGGGAATTGCATTGAATCAACCACAACTGTTAAAACTAGACAGAGGAGGCTCTGTACACACACACACGCACACACACACACACACGCACTCATGCATACATGTGCGCACACACATGCACCCATACACACACAGTTATAAACATATGCAAACGCACACACATGCACGCACGCACACATGCATACATACATGCACACAATCGCACACATATGCACAGACATACACACACCCACACAGACACACATTAATGACAGATAGACACACTCACATGCACTCACACAAATACATGTGTGCATATAGACATACATTTGAATACTTATGAATGCATGGACGCATGAACACACGCACACATGCATGTGCGCACTCATGCACAAATATGTGCCCAGACTACATGTACAGATACAAGTGGGGACATACACGTAAACAGACATACATGAACATACAGACTGACACATATCTACTCATAAACACACATTCTGCATGCATAAACACACTCATAGACACGCATGTAAAAACACACACATGTATACCTGTGCATACACAGACATGAACACGCACACCGACACACAGACACACGTACACAGACACACACACACACATGTAATGATAGACAGAAACACACACTGGTGCTCATATACACGCAGTTATGCATACATGTCCGCGCAGACACACAGACCCTCACACTCACACACACACACACACACACAAACAAACAGACACACGCACCACCTTGTGCAGGAAAGAACTGCAGATGTTGGTTTAAACCGAAGATGGACACAAAAAGCTGGAGTAACTCAGCGGGACAGGCAGCATCTCTGGAGAGAAAGGAATGGGTGACGTTTGGGGTCGAGATCCTTCTTCAGACACGCCACCTTGCCCCTTTCCCATCAGCCGGTGTGAAATGAGGAGTTTGTCCAACGAGGTGCATGGACATGGTAACTGTGTTGAACCTGCAAAGAGATGTTTTATAGCTAATTATAGTCACTGCTGCAAGCCTCATGCTGGGCTATAATGCTTCACAGAAAACAGGAAATTGTTTCATTGTGTAATAGGCTGGATGTTTTCTACTTCCAGACTGTCAAAACAAAATCATTAGGCATCAACATGATTTTTTTGGATTCTTGTCATGAAACTCTTGAGACTCGGGGTAATGTTATTAAGATGCATGCATCATGAATTTTTATTGGATTGTTAAATTTATACAAGTGCTCAGAGACTGGCGTGAGTGAGTGATTACATTTTGTTTGTTTCTTTGCCTCCCCCTTACATTTTAATTCTCATCCCTCCTAACTCCAGCCACCACCCCCCCCCCCCTCCCCGACCCTAAACGAGTTTATTTGTTAAAAAGAAACATTGATTTATCGAAGCTTGTTAAAATTCTAATTTCACTTTTATACGTTGCCGTCTCTTTTTTTTTGGGGGGGGGAAGAAAGTTTATGTCTTTTTTTTTCCCGTGTGTTCAGATCCCTAGACTTATTCCCATCTGGGACAAATTGGCAGGTGGGCCATTAAGTACGAGGCTGGTAGACCCATCTGTCTTCCTTTAAGCAGGGCTTGTTTTATAAGTCAAATGTAGACTGTTATATGGACACTTGAGTTTCACAATCTTCTCCCAGCCTAATCGGTGCAATTTATTGCCTTTTGTTATTAGATGAAGAAGAGGGCACGTTTAAACAGTTTGCCGCACTTTCCCCGAAAAAAATATGTACAGTTTTTCCACATCAATCTCCTCCTAACCTTGCGTAACCCTGACATTCCTTCCACTAAACTGTGTGATATTAAACCAGATTGCTTTCATGCCTACCTAAGTAATATCATATGCTCCACATCGACACATGCTCTGTCTAGCCTGGTTCCTAGTGTATTCTCATCCTGTCTCTACATACTAATAGACTTCTTATCTTCAACAAGTGCACCATTTAAAAATAGTTGCACTTTCGAGCAGAACAGAGCAGAGGGAAGTTAAGGGTTGCTTCAGAAAGGGTCGGCGCAGTTATACAGCGACAAGTCGTCCAAAAGGGCCACTGTGTTAGTCTTTTCACTGCCAACTTTAGTTGCTGCGATCTTGTCTCCTCTCAGTAACAACTTTTCCGAAGAGATCTGAGCCCTTTGCGACGGTGAAAGATACGCAACGCCTTATCAGTCCAGTTCAATTCAGTTTATTGTCACGTGTACAAAAGCATTTCACTGTACCTCGGCACACTTGACAATAAACTAAACTGAATTGAACTGAACTGATCAGGCGTTACGTATCTTTCACTCTGTCACAAAGGGCTCAAATCACTTTGGAGACAAGGTTTTTGCATCAAAATCAAAAGAGAGCCTTGCGGTTTGTTTTGTTTTCTTGCAAAGGCCAATTTAGCAGGCAAGGAGTTAAAACAAAAAAAATATTAGGATTGTTTTTAGATTCCTCCATGAAAGCACATGACCAGCACCAAGAAAATGTTCATTCTTCCCAAGCCCCGATGACCCTCTAGGATTGAGTTATATTTGCCTCCTTGCGCGGCACATGATACAACATTTAAACGATGATCAATCAATTTAACCAAAGGGGGGAGCTAATTAATCTATCGGTTAGGACATGGCCATCTGAGTAGTGAGGAAATTAATGAGAGCACTTCGCAATACTGGAGGGGTCTAGCCCTGACACAGCTGCGGTTTATGTGGCTATCCGTTGTAACTGGTTGTTCCTACCAGCCAGATGTTCTTGGTTAGACGTTATAAAGGACAAGCAGATACAAAACAACTTGGCCGGCAATCCTCCGACGTCCGAAAGGGAAAGCGAAAGCTGAAACAAGACTTGACGGAAGACATCGGGAGACTAAAGTAATAAATGACAAATGGAGAAACAGCAAGTGGGTAATGACAGGAAAAGAAAATGTTTGCAGTACTTTTCTCAACGAGCAGGGAAGTCGAGTTCATTGGATCAAGAGTTAAAAGGGTCATAGAGGCGTACAGCGGGGAAACAGGCCCTTCGGCCCGACCTGACCATGCTGACCAACATGTCCCATCTACACTTGTCCCACCTGTTCGTGTTTGGCCCATTTCCCTCTAAACCTATCCTATCCATGCACCTGTCTAACTGATTTTAAAACGTTCCAATTGTCCCTGCCTCAGCTGCCTCCTCCGGCTGCTCGTTCCATAGTGTGAAAAATTAACCCCTTGGATTCCTTCGCCTTAAACCTATGCCCTCTGGTTCGCGAATCAAGAATGATTAATTGGCATGTTCATAGCACAATGAAATCTTACCTGCAGCAACTTAACAAGCCTGTAAATGCAATACACGCTGATAATATATAAAAAAGTCAATTTATTTCATTAATGCCTTTGATTGTGTTTTCCAAAAGATAGCACAGGCATGGTGGGCTGATGGACTCCTTTCTAAGTGATCGCACAGGGATGATGGCCTGAGCGGACTCCTTATAGACAAGTATAATTATACTGCAATGCCATAGGCATCACTTACAGTAATGCTTGTGGAGGAAGGAACTGCAGATGCCGGTTTAGACGCAAAATGCTGGAGTAATTCAGCGGGTCAGGCAGCATCACTGAAGAGCAGGAACGTGTGAAGTTTCGAGTAAAGACACTTCTTCATCTAATTCTTGCTAAATCAGTAATTATTGCTGCGTGGTAATGCTGCACTGTGCATGCCAAATGTCAAATCTCACAATTTGGTGGCAGCAAATGTCTGGGCAACCCACAGGTACAGTTGCTGTACAGCACCAGAGACCCAGGTCCATAACTCCAGGTGCTTGTCTGTACGTTCTTTTTTTTGTTGGATAATTTTTATTAGAGTATAAGTACAGGTGTAAGTACAAATATAAGTACATATAAAAACAACGTTCTTGATAAAGAGATAGGTAATAATTACCATATTTTCTTATATATACTTCTAAACATTTTATTGTAGTTTTTTTTTAGTGAAAAGTAGGAAAGTGTGAAAAATGGTTAACATAAAAATAGTTATAAAATAACCAAAAGAGAAAAGTAAATAAAATAACAGTGGTATATTATACAGACAGTATTTATATAATAATATATCCGTGATCAATAATGTATTATTCTTCGCTCAATCCTTCGTTCAGGTCTCGATCAGGTCCACAAACCGAGTCATATTGGTCCCTTAAGATATTCAAGGAATGGAGACCAAATCAGATTAAATTGGTCTAACTTGCCTAAAAGTGCAAGTCTTATTCTTTCCAAGTGTAAAGTCTCAGCCATTCCTGAAATCCACAATTTGATTGTAGGGGGTATGGGGCCTTTCCAAAATTGTAAAATTAATTTTTTACCAATTATTAAACTATAATCTATGAAAGTTCTTTGTGCTGTCGTGAGTAATTGATCCCTTTCTAATATTCCCAATATTATTAATTTTGAGTCTGGAACTAGATTCTTATTTACAACATTCGAGATTACCTTAAATATTTCCAACCAAAAATTCGTAATTTTTATACGTTGTAAAAGAATGTGTTAAATTAGCTTCTGGGTATTGGCATTTGTCACATATAGGAGATACATTAGAAAACATTCTATGTAATTTAGATTTTGAAAAATGCAATCTATGTAAAACTTTGAATTGTATCAGAGAGTGTCTAGAGTTTAATGAACAATTATGTATATATCGTAAACTTTCATCCCAGATATCGGGTTCGATTGTTTCACCTATTTCATTTTCCCATAGTTGTCTGTACTTTTCCGTATTGGGTATATCATTTTCTAATAAAATATTATAAATGTATGATATTAATTTTTCCGTGTTTGGGTGTTTATTCAAGCATTCATCTAGAATTCCCGTCTTTCTCTTTTTATATTCCTGTGCAGTTGACTTGGTATAAATGTAAATTGTCCCTAGTATGTGTTGGGCAGCGTTAGTGTGCATGGATCACTCAGTGGGCCGAAGGGCCTGTTTCTGCGCTGTGTGTCTAAACTAAACTAAATTAGAGGTTGAGTTAATCAGCCCTTCGGCCTAACTGGTGCATGATGGACCAGATGTCAACTTGAGCTAGTCCCATTTGCTTGTGTTTGACCCATATCCCTCTAAACCTTTATTATCCATGCACCTGCCTAAATGTCTTGCAGGCATTGTAATTATAGTTCCCTTAACAGATTCCTCATTTCAAATAGGTTGCCCCTCAGATCCCTTTTGAATCTTTCCACCTCAGCCAACTCTTCTGCTAAATCAACAGTTAACCTTGCTCTTGGAAAAGGACTGGCAATCCATCTTATCTATGTTTCTCGTGATTTTATAAAGCTCTTATCGTGGTAACAGTGGAACTTAAGTACCATTAATTATCTGGAGTTGGAAGTAAAAGCTGAGCCATAAATCCATCGGCTTATTATGAAAATCGATCTTATTCACTGTTGTCCCTTTTGAACATCACATCTTCGGTTTCCTCCCACACTCCAAAGACGTACAGGTTTGTCGTTAAATTGGTTTGGTAAATATATTTTTTAAACTGTCCCTTGTGTGTGTAGGATGGTGTAGGATAGTGTTGATATGTGGGGATCGCTGGCTGGCGCTGACCAAGACTAAAGTACAACTAAACAAATTCAGCGGGTCAGGCAGCACCTCTGGAGGACGTGAATAGGGTCGGGTTCTTCAGAGGGCCCAGACCCAATTTTTCAAAATAGTGAGACATTATCCAGGATAGGCATAGAAACATAGAAACATAGAAAATAGGTGCAGGAGTAGGCCATTCGGCCCTTCGAGCCTGCACCGCCATTCAATATGATCATCCAACTCAGTATCCTGTACCTGCCTTCTCTCCATACCCCCTGATCCCGTTAGCCACAAGGGCCACATCTAACACCCTCTTAAATATAGCCAATGAACTGGCCTAATAATCTCTCGGCCAGTATTGGCTGAAAGATAAACATTATCCAATATTAATTTGCACAATATTATCCATTACTAGCGCTCTTATTTATGCAGCTTGGCTTCTGCATTCATTCCACCCCCCTGATTTAAAAGAAAGGTTTAAAGTGTTTTAGAAAAATCTTGATATAGTGTACCATGCTGAGTGAATACAAATGCTTTCTTAAAGTGTAAACATGGTTGGATCAGTTCAAAGTCAACCAAACCACCAAGGTCAAATCGTGCCATTTCCTTTCTGCCCTCCCTTGACTCTCAGCCAGTCAATACAAGGTGGAAACAAATAAAGATATGTTTTTAGACCCAAAGTGCCAGAGTAACTAAGCGGGTCAGACAGCATCTCGGAAGAACATGCATAGGTGACGTTTTGGGTCTGGGCCCTTCTTCAGGCTCAATCTGAACACAGAGGTTAGGGTTGTGACCCGAAACATCACCTATGTATGTGCTTCGGAGATGTCACCTAATCTGCTGAGTTACGTTTGTCTTTTGTTTTGTTAACCAGCATCTGCAGTTTTAGTTTAGTCTGGTTTAGTTCAGAGATACAGTGTGGAAACAGGCCCTTTGGCCCACCGAGTCCATGCTGACCAGCGACCCCCACACACTAACACTATACTAGACACTACTAGGTACAATTTACAAATGGTACCAAGCCAATTAACCTACAAACCCGTACGCCTTTGGAGAGTGGGAGGAAACCGGAGCGCCTGGAGAAAACCCACGTGGGTGACGGGGAGAATGTACAAATTCCGTACAGACAGCACCCGTAGTCAGGATCGAACCCGGGTCTCTGGCGCTGCAAGGCAGCAACTTTACCAGTGCGCCACCGTGCCGCCTTAATTCCTTATTTCTAAGAAATATCTTTAGCCCTGCAAGTGTGGTCAAACGGAATGTGATCCAACATGGGAATGAATGGCACTGAGTACTCTATTCTCAGGAGTTGAGTATGCATTATTGTCATATGCCCCATGACAGCACAATCAAATTCTTACTTTGAATTCTCTGAGCTCAGGCGAGATGCATTTAAACACGGTCGAGGCTTGCCGACTGAAAGTGCGCTTGTCCTCTCCACCAGCTGCTAAGGTTAAAGGTGAAACTCTGGGTCGATTTCAACCCACCACCTTGTGGGCAGAGGGCCAGAGCACGAAACCCTTGACCGTCCAGTACTAATTGCCCGGCTCTGACTCTGAGTCTAATGTGCACAGCTGTGTGGCAAACAAGATGAGCCACAGTGTGCAGAATGAGTTGGGGTTAGGGTTAAGGCAGACACCGCTTTAATCCACTTTAACATGTGCCCTGTCTCACCCCTCAGCACTTGACATGGGCGCTGTCAAAATAAGATAGCACTGCCAAGTCTGAAACGGGTCAGGAAAAATTTACCTTGTGCATCTCTTTAAACTTTGTCCCTCTCGCCTGAAAGCTCTGTCCTCTAGTCCTAGACATTTCCACCCTGGAGTGAAAGGTTCTGACTGTCTACCCTGTCTATACCTCTCACCATTTTATATACTTCTATCGGGTTGCCCCTAAAATAGGGGCACGCTAATCTTTACAAACACTAATGGGCTTGTCCCACTTAAGCGATTTTTTAGGCAACTGCAGGTGGTCACCGGGAATAGTCTCCTCAGTCACGCAAAAAGTCGTAGCGTCTTTTCGGTTGCCTCTAAATTTTCAACAAGTTGAAAAAATGTCGGCGACAGTGGGTTTGGCGCCAATGAGCGTAGCTTGACTTCTGACATAGGTGCTGTCGTAGGTTGTCGCCAGGATGACGCAGGTTGTCGCCGGTTTTTCGGCGACCTGCTACGACCATGACAGTTGCCAAGTGGGACAGGCCCATAAGAGGAGCTCTGCTGATCTTACAGCTTTCCCCCAACACTGCGCAGCAGTCTCTTGAATGGGACTTGAACCAGCAACATTCTGAGTCTGTGATGAACATCTCCAAATTGACATGGGTGCTTGTCAGGTTATATACACAATGAGGCACTTCCAGCTGAACCATAGGTATCACTCATAAAGGCTCCTATCTCTCCCTCATCATCAGGGACTGATGGCACTGCGAGTTGCTGCCTTAAGGGTCTGTCCCCCTTGCCGATTGTTTTCGGCGACTGCCGGCGTCATATCAGTGTCGCCAAAAGATTTTGAACGTATCAAAATCCATCGGCGCCCAAACATTTTTTGTGACACTTGAGAAAGCACCGCGCGTCAATACGGCATCACGTCGCGTCACGCTGCGTCACCACCGGATCACGCCGCAAATGTTTCGGTGACCTGATACGTCAGTCAATGGTGCTGGCAGTCGCCGGAAAAATCGGCAAGTGGGACAGGCCCTTTACGGCGCCAGAGACCCAGGTTCGATCCCGACTATGGGTGCTTGTCTGTACAGAGTTTGTACGTTCTCCCCGTGACCTGTGTGAATTTCTTTGGTTTGCATACAATCTTGGGTGGTCCTCGGACTATCTTTGATTGGACTTTACTGGCTTTACCTTGCACTAAATATTATTACCTTATCATGTGTCTATACACTGTGAATGACTCGATTGTAATCATGTATTTTCTTTCCGCTAACTGGATAGCACGCAACAAAAGCTTTTCACTGTACCTCGGTACATGTGACAATAAACTAAATTGAGCTGAATCTGATCAAATCAACCATAGATAAACACAGTCATAGATAAGTATCATAATATCATGGGATAGGAGTATAATTAGGCCATTCGGCCCATCATGTATACTCCACCATTCAATCATCGCTGATCTATCTCTCCCTCCTAACCCCATTCCTCCCACACAACAGAGACATACAGGATTGTAGGTTAATTTGGCTTTGGTTAAGATGGTCATTTGTCCCTAGAATTGTGTGCAGGATAGTGCTAGTGTATGGGGATCGCTGGCTGGCGCAAACTAGGAGGGCCGAAGGGCCTGTTTCCGTGCTGTATCTCTAAACTAAAACTAAACTTAACTAAGGTAGACTAAAATGCTGGAGAAACTCAGCAGGCGAGGCAGCACCCATGGAGCGAAGGAAACAGGCGACGTTTCGGGTCGAGACTCTTCTTCAGACTGATGTGGGGGTGCGGAGGGCAGGAAGAAGAAAGGGAGAGGCGGAGACAGTGGGCTGTGGGAGAGCTGGGAAGGGGAGGGTAAAGAAGGAGAAAGCAGGGACTACATGAAATTGGATAAGGCAATGTTCATACCGCTGGGGTGTAAACTACCCAAGTAAAATATGAGGTGCTGCTCACTCTGGCCATGGAGGAGGCCCAGGACAGAAAGATCGGATTCGGAATGGGAGGGGGAGTTGAAGTGCTGAGCCACCGGGAGATGAGGTTGGTTATTGCGAACTGAGCGGAGGTGTTGGGCGGAGGTGTTGGGCGAAGCGATCGCCAAGCCTTTGCTTGCTCACCGATATAGAGCAGCTGACACCTAGACACCTGGGTGCAATAGAAGAGGTTGGAGGAGGTGCAGGTGAACCTCTGCCGCACCTGGAAAGACTGCTTAGGTCCTTGGATGGAGTCAAGGGGGGAGGTAAAGCGACAAGTGTAGCACTTCCTGCGGTTGCAAGGGAAAGTAGCAGGAGAGGGGGTGGTTTGGGTGGGAAAGGACTAATTGACCAGGGAGTTGCGGAGGGAGCGGTCTCTGTGGAAAGCCGAAAGGGGAGGAGATGGGAAGATGTGGCCAGTGGTGGGATCCCATTGGAGGTGGGAAGAAGTGTAATCCAGATAGCCATGGAGTCAGTGGGTTTATAGTAGATGTCGGTCAGTAGTCTGTCACCTATGATGGAGTGATGTCAGTCAGTAGTCTGTCACCTGCGATAAACTAAGGTCTTTACTGACCACCTGAACTTCCGTCACAGGGAAGACCGCATGTGGCAGTTCAGGACTCTGTCTGGCTGCAATGTAGCACAAGGTGTCTCCTCGTAATCAAATTGCTCGGAGCTCTGATTTCTGCTTGCCGAGTTAAAAGCTGCAGCATTACAAACACAGCTGGACTGACGCAAGGTAAAATCATCACGTTGTACAAAAAAGATGAAACAAGCTTTTTAAATCCATTCCATTCAAGCCTTCATTGTGCCTCTTTCACTTTGAATTATGAGGCCGGTCCCATTCGCAGTAATAAAAACATACTTCAGTCCCTTGGTCATACAGCTTCTATTTCATGTCTAGCAGCAAATTATATTAAAATAAACTGTGTAATAGATATGGTGTTACACAAATTTACAGGGGAAGAAACAGTCCAGAAGACAGCACTGTTATGAATTAGGACTCACACTGCAATAGAAACGCAATCAAGCAGGTCCCTGTGTTATACTCCATGCGTGACATCTAATCACATGCACTTTCTGAACAGCGAATGGACCATTCAGCCCTTCATGCCCATGCTAGCTCCTCAAAGGGGCATCCAATTTGTCCCATTTGATGATTTTTCCATACATTCCAGGAAACATTGTGTCAGGCTGACAGCATTGCGTGAAGGACAAGTCACCTCAAGTACAATTTTATTTATGTAGGACGGATGCTGGTTTACACCGAAGATAGGCACAAAATGCTGGAGTAGCTCAGCGGGACAGGCAGCATCTCTGGAAAGAAGGAATGGGTGACGTTTCAGGTCTGAAGAAGGGGCGCGATCCGAAGCGTCACCCATTCCTTCCATCCAGAGATGCTGGCTGTCCCGCTCAGTTACTCCAGCATTTTGTGTCTATCTACAATTTTATTTATTTATTTTCGAGGAAAAGACATTGGTTTAATTTTTCATAAACCAGGTTACTGCCCGATAAAATAACTACCCCATTGCGGACACTGAAGCTCAGTGCACCACAATGTATTTTTAGTTTTCGAGGTACAGCACAGAAACAGGCCCTTCTGCCCACTGAGTCCACACCAACCAGTGATCCCAGCACATTAACACTATTCTACACACACTGGGGATCATTTACAATTTTACCAAGCCATTTAGTCCACAAACTTGTGCGTCTTTGGAGTGTGGGAGGAGACCGGAGCACCTGGAGAAAACCCACGCAGGTCACGGGAAGAACGTGCAAACTCCAGACAGACAACACCTGTAGTCAGGGTGGAACCCGGGTCACCGGCACTGTAAGGAAGCAACTCTACCGCTGTGCCTCCCCTATGAACAGTTCCATGCAGGATTGTGTTTTTTAATGGGAGATTCACCTGGATAGTCGGCAAACATGGGATCCTCCACAATTTCCATGTCTTAAGGCATCAATGGCAGAGAAATGTCTAACCAACAAACTCCAGTTGTCATATTATTTTAATTGCTAATCAAAGAATATTTTATGACAAGTTATACCTTTCACTTGCCAGGTTTAGTCGTTATTTTAGTTTAGTTTAGAGAGATAGTGTGGAAACAGGCCCTTTGGCCCACCGAGTCTATCTCACACACACACGGGACAACTTACATTTATACCAAGCCAATTGACCTACTAACCTATACGTCTTTGGAGTGTGGGAGGAAACTGACGGTCTCGGAGAAAACCCATGCAGGTCACGGGGAGAACGTACAAAGTCCGCATGGACAGCACCCGTAGTCAGGATTGAACCCGGGTCTCTGACGCTGTAAGGCAGCAACTCTACCGCTGCGCCACCGTGCCCCCCCGTTGGACAATGAAATTCTCCGGTTCATGTGTAAAAATAATTTCCTCAACTTCTCTCCACTTCTTCAAACTGTGACCTTCCTATTCTCCTAAGCCTACGATTCCCAATTAATGGCCTTTCTGGAACTAAGTCTTCATCTTTCACAGTAGCATAAGCCGGAAATATGTCATTGTGCCTCCATTGTCTTTCTTTAAAGATACAGCACAGAAACAGGCCCTTCAGCCCACTGAGTTCACACCGACCATTGATCACTCATCCACTCGTGGTCTATGTTATCCATTCCCGCAGACACTCCATACACATGAGGGGCTATCCAGATAGGCCAATTAACCTACAGACCCACACGTCTTTGCGATGTGTGAGAAACCCGGAGCACATGGAAGAAACCCAGGTGGTCAAATGAGCAAACACCACACAGAGAGCGCCCGAGGTCAGGATTCGAACTAGGTTCTCTGGCACTGTGTCCATATCCTAGAACTCTCTCCCCACAGGCTGTAGAAGAACCTCACCAGAATGACTGGGATGTTTTAACTCAATGAGCGGTGGGCAATAAATGCTGGGCAACAGTTCAGTTTAGTTAGAGGTACAGCACGGAAACAGGCCCTTCAGCACACCGTGTCCGTGCCAACCAGCAATCCCCGTACTGTGACGCTATCCTACACACTAGGGACAATTTTCAATTCTACCAAGCCAATTAACCTACAAACCTGTTTGACTTTGGAGTGTGGGAGGAAGCCGGAGCACCCGGAGAAAACCCATACAGGTCACCGGGAGAACGTATGAACTTCGTACAGACAGCACCCGCAGTCAGGATCGAACCCGGGGTGTCTGGCGCTGTAAGGCAGCAACTCTACCACTGCGCCACCGTGCCCCCCCGATGATAGTTGCCATCAATCCCCACATTTTTACTTTAAAAATATCTATTTGGGCTCTTCATAATTTAATACGCCTCAATTGAAACTTCTCTTGACCTCTTCTTTTCCAAAGCAACCAGGTGTAAATTCCCCTCTACACATACCTGTAGATTGCCAAGATATGAAATGCAGCTTGAACTTGAACCCATCCAATGATCCAAACACACATTGACCTGCACGTTAACCTACAAGAACCTTCACAAACATGACAGGGGAAGCTCACATCAAGCCCAGCGCTGTTCAAAAGATTTCTTCAAGCCTCTTCCCATTGCAACAGAGAATGCTGGCGTAACTCCATGAAATCCAAACTCTTGTGCCTCAGCTGAAGCTTTCCTAAAGGGCCTGTCCCACTGTACAAGGTAATTCAAGAGTTCTCCCGAGTTCTCCCCTGATTCGAGCTTGTGTAATGTACGTAGCGCCCCGTGGATGTCACGTAGCGGCTCGTACGAGTAACGGTAGGTGCTCGGGAAATCCGGTAAACTCGTGATGTTTTTTCAACACTATGAAAAATGTCCACGTGTAAAAAAATACTCGTGATGAAAAAAAATGGTTACTTTTTACTCGTACGAGCCCCTACGTACTTGCTACGTACATTACACGAGCTCGAATCAGGGGAGAACTCTGGAGAACTCTTGAATTACCTCATGCAGTGGGACAGGCCCTGAAGTTATCCCAACATCGAAGTTGGGAAGATTTCCCCATGTGTGTGAGAAGGGACTTCCATTTTAATCTTTCTCTGCCTGGGTATTTATCATTGCCTGGGTGGACTGTATCTCTAAACTAAACTAAACTAAGCACTTTTAACAAACTCCAGATTGGCTTTTAATGTTGCTGGCAACTGCCTATGTGAGTAAAATCAAAGTCCTGCATCCAGCGCAATCAACAAATTAAGTCATTGGCATTGGTAATCACTGTGCATTTTTTTGCAATAATCTAATTTGTGCCTGATTTGAGTTTCCACTAGTGGGAGAGTCATAGTCTCAGAATGAAAGGACATTCCTTTAGGAAGGAGATGAGGAGGAATTTCTTTAGACAGAGGGTGGTGAATCTGTGGAATTCATTGCCACAGAAGGCTGTGGAGGCCAAGTCTATGGATATTTTTTAAGGCAGAAATGGATAGATTCTTGATTAGCATGGGTGTCAGGGGTTATGGGGATTAGGAGGGAGAGATAAATCAGCCATGATTGAATGGCGGAGTAGACTTGATGGGCCGAATGGCCTAATTCTGATCCTATCACTTATGACCTTATGACCTTAGGACTCAGATGGCGAATTTGAGTGAGTTTAGTTCATTGTCACGTGTACCGGGGGTACAGTGAAAAGCTATTATTGCGTGCTAACCAGTCAGCGGGAAGACGATACATGGATACAATTGAGCCATTCACAGTGTACGGATACTTGATAAAGGGAATAACGTGAATGACGTTTAATGCAAGATAAAGCCAATAAAGTCCGATCAAAGATAGAGATAGTCCGGGGGTCTCCAATGAGGTAGATAGTAGTTCAGGACTGCTCTCCAGTTGTTGGTACAAATGTTTTTGGTGTGTGACAAGAGAGCCAGTCATTATAACCTGCCCAATACTATTCAATACTCTTCGGGGCTTGTCCCACTTAAGCTATTTTTTAGGCAACTACAGGCAACTAGGCTTTCGCCACATGGTCGCCGGGGTGTTGCCTGCATGGTCGTGAGTCGTCTCCTCAGTCGCCCAAAGAGCCGTAGCGTCTTTCTGGTCGCCGCTGGATTTTCAACCTGTTCAAAAAATTTAGGTGACAGTGGTTTTAATGCCAATGAGCGTAGCATGACTTCTCCTGGCGTAGGTGCTGTCGTAGGTTATCGCTAGGTGACGTAGGTTGTCGCCGGTGCTGACTTCGGTGAATTCCGTTGGCGACTACCCATGTCAACCTACGGCAACAGGTACCGACAACTTAATTGTCTTCAGTTGTCTTCAACAGGGTCGTAACTTGTCCTAGCTTGTCGCGGGTGGAGGGTTACACAAAAAGCTGGAGAAACTCAGCGGGTGCAGCAGCATCTAAGGAGCAAAGGAGATAGGCGACGTTTCGGGTCGAGACCCTTCTTCAGACTGGTCAGGGATCAGGGAAACGAGAGATATAGACAGTGATGTTGAGAGATAAAGAACAATGAATGAAAGATATGCAAAAAAGTATTGGTGATAAAGGAAACAGGCCATTGTAAGCTGTTTGTAGTGTGAAAATGTGAAGCTAGTGCTACTTAGGTGGGGGGGGGGGGGGGAGATAGAGAGAGAAGGAATGCCAGGGCCCGAGGGCTGAGGGAGAGGTGGGGAGGGGGAGGAGGCAGCCTGGGTTAACAGAATTGAGAACATTCAATGTTTAAGCCCAGAGGATGCAGACTCCCCAAGCGGAATATGAGGTGCTGTTCCTCCCACTTGCGGTGTTGCTCACTCTGGCCGTGGAGGAGGCCCAGGACCGAGAGGTCGGATACGGAATGGGACGGGGAGTTGAAGTGCTGAGCCACCGGGAGGTCGGGTTGGTTATTGCGGACCGAGCGGAGGTGTTCGGCGAAACGATCGCCCAGCCTCCGCTTGGTCTCACCGATGTAGATCATCTGGCATCTGGAGCAACGGATGCAGTAGATGAGGTTGGAGGATGTGCAGGTGAACCTCTGTCGGACTTGGAAGGACTGCTTGGGTCCCTGAAAGGAGTGGATGGGGGAGGTGAAGGGACAAGTGTAGCATCTCTTGCGGTTGCAAGGGTGGATGTAGGTTGACTTTGGTTGTGTGGGTTGTAGCCTGTGTGGTCGTATGTTGTCGTAGGTGTGGTCGTGAAGGATTTGAGTATAGGAGCAGGGAGGTTCTACTTCAGTTGTATAGGGTCTTGGTGAGGCCACAGCTGGAGTATTGCATACAGTTCTGGTCTCCAAATCTGAGGAAGGACATTATTGCCATAGAGGGAGTGCAGCGAAGGTTCACCAGACTGATTCCTGGGATGTCAGGACTGTCTTATGAACAAAGACTGCATAGACTCCGTTTATACTCTCTAGAATTTAGGAGATTGAGAGGGGATCTTATAGAAACTTACAAGATTCTTAAGGGGTTGGACAGGCTAGATGCAGGAAGATTGTTCCCGATGTTGGGGAGGTCCAGGACAAGGGGTCACAGCTTAAGGATAAGGGGGAAATCCTTTAGGACCGAGATGAGAAGGAATTTTTTCACACAGAGAGTGGTGGGTCTCTGGAACTCTCTGCCACAGAGGGTAGTTGAGGCCAGTTCATTGGATATATTTAAGAGGGAGTTAGATGTGGCCCTTGTGGCTAGGGGGATTAGAGGGTATGGAGAGAAGGCAGGTACGGGATACTGAGTTGGATGATCAGCCATGATCATATTGAATGGCGGTGCAGGCTCGAAGGGCCGAATGGCCTATTCCTGCACCTAATTTCTATGTTTCTATGTTTCTGTGTCGTGGGTGGACGCCGTAATGGGTCGCCAGTTGTCGGTAGCTTGTTGTAGCTTAACGCCGACTAGGTGGTAGGTTGTTGCAGCTTGTTGTAGACATTGTCATAGGGAGGGGTCCAGTCGCCGGTTTTTCGGTGACCTGCTACGGCTATGACAGTCGCTGGCAGTCGCCTAAAAAATCGCCAGGCCCTTTACAGTGAGGTAACTCTTCGCCCGATGCTCCTTTAGTGGCATTTTGCAAAAGGATTCAGAATGCGATTTTATAGAGGTTCATAAAAACCTGAAGGGCATGGATACGGTGGATGGTCACAATGTTTTTCTTAGGGTAGGGTGCGTGCGGTCCAAAACTAGAGGGCAGTTTAAGATGAGAGGGGAAAATTTTAGTTTGGTTCAGTTTATAGATACAGCGCGGAAACAGGCCCTTCGGCTCACTGGGTCCGCTCCGACCAGTGATCCCCACACATTAACACTACCCTGCACACACTAAGGACAATTTTACACTTATACCAAGCCGATTAACCTACAAACCTGTACGTCATTGGAGTGTGGGGGGAAAACCGAAGCTCTCAGACAAAACCCATCCGAACGTACAAACTCCGTATAGACTGTACCCGTAGTCGGGATCGAACCCTGGTCTCTGGCGATGCAAGCGCTGCAAGGCAGCAACTCTAATGCTGCGCCACCGTGCCGCCCTTTAAAGTGGACCTTAGGGGCATATTTTTCATACAGGGTGCGGTGTGTGTCTGGAATTAGCTGCCAAAGGAAGTGTTAGAGGTTGGTACAATCACGATGTTTAAAAGACATTTGGACAGGCTAATGTAAAGGAAAGGTTGTGAGGGATGTGGGCTGAATGCTGACCAAAGGGACTAGGTCAGGAAGACGTCCATGGTCATGTTGGGCATGGACTTGTTGGGCCAAAGGGCCTGTTCTCATGCTGTATAACTCTATGACTCGAGCAACATCCCTCCCCTCCCTAACTGGGTCCAGTTTCACTTCTTGTCAAAATTACCCCCCTCCCCCTTCAAGAAATAACTGCTTTTAAAAGTAAAACCCTTGTGGTAAAATATCAGAAACAATACCTTTTAAATGGAATTCATTAGCTGGGATATTTCTCAGTCGAAATGAAACTGCCTGCCCGGAGGTAATATCTTATCCAGCATATTGACCAGCTAGATTGCATTAAAGGTATGTCTACACCTTGTTTTGTGATATTCAGATGTTTCTTATTTCATGATCAAAGAGCTTTCCTTAGGGCTCTCTGTTCCAGATGAGGTGTGATTCCTATTTTTTGCATTTAATAACTGGAATGCTATTATTCGAGGAGCTGCTTATAGTTCACTAATATCATAAGGTTATACAGTCATAATCAATCAGAGCCGAATTAGGCCATTCGGCCCATCAAGTTTACTCCACCATTCAATCATGGTTGAACTATCTCTCCCACCTAACCTCATTCTCCTGCCTTCTCCCCATAACCCCTGACACCCGTACTAATCAAGAATCTATCTATCTCTGCCTTAAAAATATTCATTGACGACCTCCACAGCCTTCTGTGGCAAAGAATTCTACATTCACCGTTGACTAAAGAAATTCCTCCTGATTTCTTTCCTAAAGGAACGTCCTTTAATTCTGAGACTATGGCCTCTAGTCCTAGACTCTCCCACTAGTAGAAACTCAAATCAGGCTAATTTTAGATTATTGCAAAAAAATGCACAGTGATTATTACCAATGCCAATGACTTTGTTTGTTGGTTGCGATGGAAGCAGGACTTTGATTTTACTCACATAGGCAGTTGCCAGCAACTTTTAAAGACAACCTGGAGTGTGTTAAGCTTGCTTAGTTTTGGTTAATGCGGAAACAGGTCCTTCGGCCCACCGAGTCCCTGCAATCCCCGTACACTAGCAGGCGAATCTGTGGAATTCTCTGCCTCAGAAGGCAGCGGAGGCCAATTTTCTGCATGCTTTCAAGAAAGAGTTGGAGAGAGCTCTTAAAGATAGTGGAGTCATCACGATCCAAAATTAATAATATTTGGAATATCAGAATAAAAGTATAAAACTTACAACAAATCAAATACATTTTTTTGATTACAGTATAATTACTGGGAAAAAATTAATACTAAGGTTTTGGAAAAATCCAACAACCCCCACAATTAAAATGTGGATTACAGAAATGTCTGAGACCTTGCATTTGGAAAAAAATTAAATTTGTCTTAATTGACAAACCAGAATTATTTGTTAGAATATGGTCTCCACTTATTGATTTTTTTAAAGAGGTAAATTGGTTCAACACAGAAGCTGGACTGAAACTCGAGCTCAGGATTGGATGAATAACTACGCCTTATAATCTACGCACCTATCTTCAAAACTGTTCTTGGTAATTTTCTTTGTTTTTTTTTTCTTTTTTGTTGTTTGTTTTTTTTCATTATCCCTTCCTTTCTATTAGTTTATAGATCTTTCTTTTCAGGGCTGAAGAAGGGTCTCGACCCGAAACGTCGCCTATCTCCTTCGCTCCTTAGATGCTGCTGCACCCGCTGAGTTTCTCCAGCTTTTTGTGTAACCCCCTTTCTTTTCAGTTCGATCTCTTAAAAAATTCTATAAAAAGAACAGAAGCTTCTATTAATAAACAAACCGTGTTGTTATTGAGTGTTTACGCTTCTAATAAAAATATATATTTTTAAAAAGATTGTGGAGTCAGGGGATATCGGGAAAAGGCAGGAATGGGGTACTGAGTGTGTATGATCAGCCATGCTCACATTGAATGGCCTACTCATGCACCTATTATCTATTGTCTATTGTCTATAGGGTCTATTTACAATTTACAAGTTTTACCAAAGCCAATTAACCTACAAACCTGTCCGTCTTTGGCATGTGGGAAAAAACCGGAGCACCCGGCGAAAACTCACACCCTCACGGGGGAGAACGTATAAACTCCACACAGACAGCCATAGTCAGGATTGAATCGGGGTCTCTGGCGCCGTAACAAGCAGCAACTCTAACACTACGCCACCTTGCGGCCCTCCTGGACCTCTTAAAGGTGAAGCACATTGTGGCTGAGGCTCCACAATCAACAAGTAGAGAGCGGTCCTGAGCTACTACCTCCCTCATTGGACACCCTCGGACAATCTTTAATTGGACTTTACTGGTCTTTATCTTGCACTGAACGTCCTTCCCTTTGTCTGGCATTTGTGCACTGTGGGTAGCTTGATTGTAATCATGTATAGCCTTTCCACTGACTGGATTGCATGCACCGGAGACCCGGGTTCAATCCCAACTATGGGTGCCGTCCGTGCGTTCCCCACGTGAATTTTCTCCAAGACCTTCGGTTTCATCCCACACTCCAAAGATGTACAGGTTTGTAGGTTAATTGGCTTGGTGTACATGTAAAATTGTCCCTAGTGTGTGTAGGATAGTGTTAATGTGCGGGGATCTCTGGTCGGTGCAGACATCGTGGGCTGAAGTGCCTGTCCCCGCGCTGTATATCTAAACAAAACTGAAATCCTTGTAAGCTTTAGTAAGCTGAAAAGCAAATAAAAGCACAAAGCCCTTGCAGGATGGGAGCAACAGCTGGTCAAAATTAGCCACCTACTAACCAATAAGTGACAAGTGAACTCTATCTGCTGTGTTTTCAGCTATGGAAAGTTAATAGAGGGCATTGCCTAAGGCATTGAGCTCCATAGTGGAAGTTATTTTGTAAAATGGCATTGCATGATGGATGTTCATAAGTTCATAAGTTCATAAGTTAGAGGAGCAGAATTAGGCCATTTTGCCTTTCAAGTCTTCATTCAATCATGGCTAATCTATCTTCCCCTCCCAACCTCATTCTCCTGCCTTCTCCCCGTAGTTCCTGACACCCTTACTGATGAAGAACCTGTCAATCTCTGCCTTACAAATATTCATATCCATCCCTTCCTAAAGTAGGGTTGCACGGTAAAGTTGCTGCCTTCAGGGCCTGTCCCACGAGGCGATTTTTTGGGCGACTGCCATCGACTGTCTTAGTCGTAGCAGGTCGCTGAAAAACTGGCGACTGGACTATTGGTCCTGTCCAACTTAGGCGACTTTTTAGGCGACTGCCGGCGACTACAACAATAGAATTCACCGAAGTCAGCACCGGCGACAACCTACGTCATCCTGGCGAAAAACCTACGCCATACTGGCGATAACCTACGACAGCACCTACGTCAGGAGTAGACAAGCTACGACAAGCCCACGGTCGACAACTGTCACTGAAAAGTTTTGAACATTTCAAAATCCAGCAGCGAACAGAAAAACGCTAGGACTCTTTGGGCGACTGAGGAGACTACTCACGACCATACAGGCAACACCTCGGAGACAGTGTGGCGACAGCCTAATCGCCGGCAGTCGCCTATAAAATCACCAAAGTTGGACAGGTCCTTTACAGCGCCAGAGATCCAGGGATTGATCCTGACTTCGGGTGCTGTCTGCACGGAGTTTGTACGTTCTCCCTATGACCGTGTGACTTTTCTCCGGGTCCTCCGGTTTCCTCCCACACTACAAAGACATACAGGTTCATAGATTAATTGGCTTTGGTAAAAATTGTAAATTGTCCCTAGTGTGTAGGATAGTGCTAGCGTACGGGGTGATCACTGGTCGGCGTGGACTCGATGGGCTGAAGGGACTGTTTCCACACTGTATCTCTGAAGTCTAAAGGGTCCCACTCCAAACGATAAACTTATTTGTGTCCTCCAAAGATGCTTGCTTGACCCACTGAGTTACTCCAGCACTTTGTGCTTTACTCACGATTCCAGCATCTGCAGATCCCTATGTCAGTGTCGGATTTTTGGTTGTGCGAGATCATGTGCTCCATTTGGAAGTGTACACTGGCCTGAATACTCCTTGGTTTGGGAAGAGAAGAAGGAAAAAATAAAATTAATAGGAAGTCCTATTATCAATATATTATCAATATTATCCATATCAGTGACCCATACTGAAAGCACTTTTGTTACATCAGTGGTGAAGACAACTTTGGGATATGGAGTGAGTACAGCATGCCAAGACTTGTACTTGAAGGATGCCCTTCAGATCACGTTCAGTTTAGTTTAGTTTAGTTTAGATTAGAGATACAGTGTAGAAACAGGTCCTTCGGCCACCGAGTCCGCACCGAACAGTGATTCCCGCACATTAACACTGTCCCACACACACTTGGGACAATTTTACATTTTTACCAAGCCAATTAGCCGACAAACCTTCGGAGCGTGGGAGGAAACCGCTCAGAGAAAACCCATGCAAGTTACGGGGAGTACGTACAAACTCTGTACAGACAAGCACCTGTAGTCAGGATTGAACCCGGGTCTCCGGCGCTGTAAGGCAGTCGCTCTACTGCTGCACCGCCGTTGACAGGTTTTCAGCTGCCTGTGCAACTCCACTCCAGGAGGTATCAACACCAACACGCATTGTCGGAAAAAAAGAAAATAAAAATATTTCTATTAAACTTATTTTCGTGATGTGAATCTGTAAAACATGAACAAGTGGCATTCTCTGACCTGAGGTCACCATCAGAATGAGTCCAAAAAAGGGTCTTGACCCTTGAAGTGCTATCATCGATCAGAATCCACTACATCAGCCTGTTTGAACTATTGCTAGATATGAAACAATGCAATTAGTGCATATGTTTAAAATTAAAATCTCTTGCACACTAACATTTTGATAGTAAATTATAGGAAAGATGTTGTGAAGCTGGAAAGGGTGCAGAGGAGATTCATGAGGATGTTGCCAGGACTCGAGGGCCTGAGCTACAGGGAGAGAGGTTGAGCAGGCTAGAACTCCTTGCAGTGCAGGAAAATGAGGGGTGATCTTACAGAGGCGTTTAAAATCATGAGAGGAATAGATCAGGTAGACACACTGGTCTCTTGCCCAGTAGAGGAATCAAGAACCAGAGGGCATTGGTTTAAGGTGAGGGGGGAAAGATTTAATAGGAACCTGAGGAGTAGCTTTATCATGCAAAGAGTGGTAGGTGTATGGAATGAGCTGCCGGAGGAGGTAGTTGAGGCAGATACTATTGCAACGTTTAAGAAACAGTTAGGCAGGTGCATGGATAGGACAAGTTTAGAGGGATATGGGCCAAACGTAGGCTGGTGACTAGTGTAGATGGGACATGTACTCGGCTTGTACTCGCTTGAATTTAGGAGATAGAGGGGGGATCCTATAGAGACTTACAAAATTCTTAAGGGGTTGGACAGTCTTGACGCAGGAAGATTGTTCCCGATGCTGGGGAACTCCAGAACAAGGGGTCACAGTTTAAGGATAAGGGGGAAGTCGTTTAGGACTTCATCGAGATGAGAAGATCATTTTTCACATAGAGAGTGGTGAGTCTGTGGAATTCTCTGCCACAGAAGGTAGTTGAGGCCAGTTCATTGGCTATATTTAAGAGGGAGTTAGATGTGGCCCTTGTGGCTAAAGGGATCAGGGGGTATGGAGATAAGGCAGGTACGGGATACTGAGTTGTATGATCAGCCATGATCATATTGAATGGCGGTGCAGGCTCGAAGGGCCGAATGGCCTACTCCTGCACCTATTTTCTATGATTCTATGTTGGCCGTTGTGGGCAAGTTATAATGTCATAAGTGATAGGAGCAGAATTAGGCCATTCGGCCCATGAAGTCTACTCTGCCATTCAATCATGGCTGATCTATCTCTCCCTCTCTTTCCATTCAACTCCATTCTCTTGCCTTCTCCCCGTAACCATTGATGACTTTGCAAATCAAAAATCTATCTATCACTGCCTTAAAAATATCTATTGGCCTCCAAAACCTTCTGTGGCAAAGAATTCCACAGATTCACCTCCCTCGAAACTAAGAAATTCCTCCTCATCTCCTTCTTAAAAGAACGTCCTTTAATTCTGAGTGGCTGAATGGCCTGTTTCCACTCTGTAAGACTCTATGACTAATGGGTCACACCTCAATTTTAAATCTGGGATAGATTTTGTTTCAATCGAAAAATATACTTTTTTGGCTAAATTTGGAAATATGTTAAAAAATGCATTTATTGGTCACAGTTCATGGTGTAAGACGAGATGTAGTATATTCATCATATATAGTTCATGATACACCAGGGTGTGTTATTTCACTTACAATATTAACTTTGCATCAGTGTGGCATGTAATTGATGGCATTTTGTTGAGCAATGGTCTTCAGGGATTACAGAGGAAGTATTTTAAGATAGTTCACACAGCAGCCATGATTTCATTAAATCTAAGTACACACTCAAAGAAACTAAATGACCAACTGCTGTTTCTAATGTACCTTCTTAATGTTTTTTAATGTAAAGCACACAAGGGCTTTAAATAAAATTAGATCAAGCACTAATGTTAACACTTGTTAAATTAGCCAAAGGAGTAAATGCAGTCAACCAAAGATTAACCCATAGGGTTTGCTAGTGCTCACAGTAATAGTGAATCATGTACACCAATGAACCATCCATGGATTCTAAAGAGAAGCCTATCTAGTTGACCTAGGGCACAGAAAGGACTAAAGTGCTGAAATTGGTCACGGTGGCCGAGTCTAAGGAGCGGGCAAGATGAAAGAGAAAAGAGAAGACAGAAGGAACTCCCAATGCTGGAATCTTGTGCAAAGCACAAAGTGCTGGAGTAACTTAATGGATCAGGCACGGATCATGTGGAGGGAATGGACTGCCGCCATTTCAGGTCGGGACCTTTCTTCAGACTGAAACAAGTTTCCAATTCTTTGAGCTAAGCAGGGCGGCACGGTGGAGCAACGGTAGAGTTGCTGTCTGACAACACTTGAAGGGCCGGAGACCCGGGTTCGATCCCGACTATGAGTGGTGTCTGTACAGAGTTTGTACGCTCTCCTCGTGACCGCGTGGGTTTTCTCCGAGATCTTCGGTTTCCTCCCACACTCCAAAGATGTAGTATGTAGTTTAATAGTGAGTTTAAATGAAAACTCACCAGTTCGAAGTTTGATCTGTATTTTATGAGAAGTTACGATGAGGGACTACGTGAAGACCCCGTCCAGCACGCATGTACGACATTCTTCAAAGCAGCGGTGTGGATTCACAGAAAAACACAACGATTGAAATAAATATAGTAAAGAAAAAATAAGAACTTAATTACCAGTTGATCTGTATAATAGAGGGTGGGAGCGGAGGGCACGTAGTCCCTCATCGTAACTCCTCATGAAATACAGATCAAACTTCGAACTGGTAAGTTCCCATTTAATCTTACTATTTTATTTCGGAGTCACGTGAGTGACTACGTGAAGATTTCAAAGCTCTGTGATTCCGAACCATGTACCAGCTCATGCTTCACTCACTGTCTGAAGACCTTTGAGGGAGGAAGTATGTTATCACAATCAACAATAACCTGTTTGTGAACAAAAAAGGTTTATTAATAACAACAAAAAACAGAGAGCTCCCCCGGCCTTAAATCCCCCGGGCTCCCCCGGGCTTAAATTAAATATTATCTGCAGACTCTAAAATTCTGTCTGCAAACGTAGCAGGTTCCGCCAGCGGCTTATTATAAAACCTTTGGAAAGTTCTTTCCGAGGACCATCCTGCTCTGGCCAGAATGTGGTCCATAGGCACGTCCATTCGCCTAGCCGCCGACGTGAATGCAGCCCTGGTAGAGTGAGATTTGTAAGCATTAGTGTTGACTCCTGCGGACTTAAGCACCTGCTTGAGCCACCTTGAAATGGTTTGGCTCATCACCTGACCATAGGGCTTCTTGTGGCTTATCCATAAGGCTTTTTCTCTTCCTCTTAAGTTGTATGTTGTGTCTATGTATATGGCGAGATGGGTCTTGGCACACAGCCGTGGGTCAGATGAATATGCCCGGAACTCCATGACTGGAGGCGTGGTTCCTGGTCTAGTTTGTTTGACCAGACCCTGAATATGGAATGTGATACAGTCCAATGACTCAGTCATGCTGTCCAGCCTCAGAAGGTGGAGAGACTGTACCCTTTGAGCTGACACTAGTGCCATGAGCATGACTGATTTCAGGGTAAATTGTTCCAGCGTGAGTGACCTGGGTGGTGGCCATCCCCTAAGGTACGTCAGCACAATGCTGACATCCCAGATCTGAGTGTACCTTGGTCTGGGGGAATTAGTGTTAAAAATACCCCTCATAATTTTGACCACCAGTGGATGGGACCACAAAGCCTGGTGTCCTGCTGCTGGAACCAAATAAGCTGACAATGCACTCCTGGCTGCATTGATGGCACTGTAGCTGAGTCCATCCCGTTGTAATCCAACCAGGAACCCCACCACACTGGTAGCTATTGTGTAGGTAGTTCCTGTTTTGGAGCAATACCGTTCCCACTTCCTTATGTTGGTCAGGTATTGTCTCCTGGTGGACTCCCGGTGGGAAGCGGTCATCATGTTGATGGTGTCCTCAGACAGTCCCAGGCCCAGTAGAGGTCTTTTTCACATGATATCAACTTTACACCACCCATGTGGTTAATATAAGCTACCACCGTGGTATTATCTAATTGCAACCGGACATGTGCGTGATGCGTATTAGATTTGAATGGTTAATACTGGGTGGTGATTATTATGGGACTGGAACTAAGCCTAATGTTCCTTGTCCACCATTGTAACTCTGGAATGGATTCAGCAGTTAAATTCATAGCTCGGTCAAAGTGACCTGAGTTTTTCTTGAGTGCGTGCACTTTCGCCCTTTGTAAATTTTGATAGTGCAAGGCCCAAATTGTACAGCTGGAAAGGCTGCTACCATTTTCCCAATGACACTAGCTACCTGCCGTATCATGGCTGATGATTAACCATTAGTTCGTTGCATGATTGTGCCAACTCTGATGCTTTCCCCTTCGGCAGAGTTACAATCATGCGAATAGTGTCAATCGTAAATCCAAGATAATCCATGGTTGTGGACGGTGTCAAATTGGATTTATCTGGATGTATGACAAACCCCAAAGTTTCAAACAAACGTTTGGTGGCTGCTACTGCCAAAATGGCTGTCTCCAAGGTTTTCCCTACTATTAAAATGTCGTCTAAGTATGCCATGACTATATGCTTTTGTTTCCTCAATAATGCCAAAGCAAGTTTTAAGATTTCTGTGAACAACCTTAGAGCTGAGGTTAGCCCATTTGGTAAGGCTTTAAATTGCCATAGCTGTTTCATCCAGATAAACTTTAGGTATTGACAATGCTCCTTATGTATGGGTACTGAGTAGTAGGCATCTTTTAAATCAATGCTTGCCAGAAAGTACCCTCTAGAAATCAATTGTCTGGCTGTTTCAAAAGTTTCCATCTTGAAATGTATATACTTAACAGTTTTGTTTAAAGAACTTAAGTCAATGATGATGCGACATCCACCATCTTTTTTAGTTTTAGTGAAAATATTAGACACAAATTCCAAAGGTTCATGTTTTGTTCTTTCAATGACACCTTTTGCTAGTAGCCTCATCAGTTCAGCTTGACCCTCTTGTTTCTCTTTGACTGACAGGGTGAATACCCTTTGGGGTATATGCTGAACCGGCGGCATGTTTTCATGAACAAAGTCAATTTTATAGCCATGAATGCTGCTGAGTATATATTTGTCATTAGTGATAGACTCCCATGTATCCATAAACAAGTATAATCTCCCCCCTGTTAGTATAGAGCCCCTACTATTCATATGCTGAGAGGAACCAGACCCACCTACCTCCATGGTTACTGGTGCTCCTTCTGCCTCTTTGCTGGACGATGAGGTGTCTGCTGGGCTGTAGAGGGCTGCTGTTGATGTTGCTGTTGATGTTGATATTGGAGGTGGCGCATTTTCCATGGGGTCCGCTCTGGGCCCTGGCCTAAAATAGGCTTACGGGGAAAGGTTGCGGACCCCGAGCTTTCACCAGTCCCATATGGTAGTCGGCGACTGGTGGACGCTGTGGGGTACTGCCGCCTGGGTTTATTGGGTCTGCTTGGTCCCAAACCTGCCCTCAAGAGACCAAAGGTCTTGGACTCTTCCTCCAGGTCTTTCAACTTTTTTGGAAGGTCCTTTCCAAAGAGCAGAATTGGAGGCTCTGGACCCGGTGCCAAACGCAGACATGTGGGACTAGTGTAGCTGGGACATGATAGTCGATGTGGGCAAGTAGGCCGAAGGGTTTGTTTCCATGCTGTATGACTCTATCACTGTGTTTCACAACACTCTTGGGGGGTCTACCATTTACTGTGTAAGACTAAGAAAAAGCTGGAGTAAGGGCCTGAAGAAAGGTCTCGACCCGAAACGCCACCCTTTCCTTCTCTCCAGAGATGCTACCTGTCCTGCTGAGTTACTCTAGCTTTTTGTGTCCATCTTCATCTAAATTGTTGATGTATATGACATGCAGCAGTGTATCCAACACCAACTCTTGTGGCATCCCACTGGGTCATAGATCTCCAATAGTGAAAATACCCCCCCCCCCCCCCCCCACAAGTTCCCCTAGACTCCTTCTTCCAAGTCAATCTTGAATCCAATTTGCTGGCTCACTTGGATTCCGGGTGATCTAATTTTCCAGACCTGCCTACCATGCTAAAGCATATAGATAACTTCCACTGCTCTGCCCTGCTGCCATTAATCCTCTTGCTAGCCTCTTCCAAAAACTCTATCAGATTTGAGACGCAATTATTTCCCATGCACAAAACCATGCTGACTATATCTAATCCGACCATGCATTAAGCCATGTTGTGACGTATATACTGCTAGGTGCTTAGAGAAGGCAGCATTGATTGAGGTTTGGTCAAAGTTTTTTACATGGGGGCGCAGCAGTTAGTGCTGGTACCACACAGTTCCAGGGAACCAGATACATTCCAGACTGTCTATGCAGAGTTTGCATGTTGTCTCCAGGACTGTGTGCTTCCTCTGGATGCCCTCGTTTCCTCCCATATCCCAAAGCTAATGTGGTAGGTTAATTGGAATTGTGAATTTCTCCTTAGTGGTGGTTAATGGCAAAATGAATGAAAGGGGGTCTGATGGGTGTGTGTGAGAGAATAAAAGGTGATGAGAGGCTGATGAGAAGTGAGAAGAGGGGGAACGATTCCAATGGGATTGCCACCCCCAAGAGCTGGCATGAACCCAGTAGGCCAAAAGGCCTTGCAGATATACACAAAAAGCTGGAGTAACTCAGCGGGCCAGGCAGCATCTCTGGAGAAAAGGAACGGGTGACGTTTCGGGCCGAACCCCTTCTTCAGACTGAGAGTCGGGGGGGGGGGGGGGTGGGGGGGGGGGCAGGAAACTGGGAATCAGAACAAATGAGATAGGTATATGGACGGGAAGGGAATGGAGAGGTATGGTCTGAGTGCAAGCAGATGGGACTAGGGGAAAATAAATGGTCGGCACGGACTGGAAGGGCCGAGAAGGCCTGTTTCCGTGCTGTAATTGTTATATGGTTGTATGGTTATATAGAGTCGGCACCGATCACCAAGGAAAGGTGGAGCCCACAATGGTCCATTGTTGGCCGTGGATGAGGTGATAACGCAGGAACATATGGATGCGAACAGTGGAACTGGCAGGGCGACTAGGGTGGGGGAGGGGCAGAGAGCACGGGGGGAATCCGGGGATTACTTGAAATTAGACATTTTCTTACATATTATATTCTTTTTAAGTAGTTACTCAATATTCTTTGAAAATTATTATTTAATCTCCTTCAACGAACTTTACAGGTAGTCCATTTTACACACAACTCTGGCAAAAAAAAAAAATCATTCTGCACTGATGTTATTTCTTGCCAATTATCTTTACTGTGTCCTTTGGTTACTCACCCACCTGTCAATGGACACTGTTTCCACAAATTACTCAGGAAAATTACTCCTAACTATTGCAGTAGAAATAATTACAGTATACCTGCTCAAGTAAAGTCAGTTGGACCGTACAAAGAAAACACAGCGATGGCCAATATTTTTCCATGGAACAAATTAAATCCTAATTGTGTGTACATTTGTCAAAGGAAAGAAAACATGACCGACCAGGCCCTCTTCACTAAATCCCGTTTCCTGAAGGCTTTTGAGAGAGCGCCATGGGTGTTCCGATTAAGGATGTGAATGCACTTTGTGGCTTGCAGTGCGAACCCTCTCCCTCGTACAACCTTAACTCCAACACCTGAACAAACTCTCCTGAAACCTTTACATTGGGGCGGCATAGTGGCGCAGCCACAGAGTTGCCGCCTTACAGCGCCAGAGACCTGGGTTCGATCCTGGGTACGTGTGCTGCCTGTACGGAGTTTGTACATTCTGCCTGTGACCTGCGTGCGTTTTCTCCGGGTACTTCCGTTTCCTCCCACACTCCAAAGACATACAGGTTTGGAGGCTAATTGGCTTGGTATAAATGTACAATTGCCCCTACTGTGTGGAGGATAGTGTTAATGTACAGGGATCGCTGGTCAGCGCGGACTCAGTGGGCTGAAGGGCCTGTTTCCGTGCGGTATCTCTAAACTAAGCTAAACTAAACTGAAAGGTAACAACATGCACAGTGATAGGGCTGTTGCCTTGCAGCGCCAGAGACTTGGGTACAATCCTGACTATGAGTGGCTGTCTGTACAGAGTTTGTACATTCTCCCGGTGACCTGCGTGGGTTTTCTCTGGGTGCTCCGGTTGCCTGCCGCATTCCAAAGACGTGCAGGTTAGTAGGTTGATTTTCTTTGGTAACAATTGTAAAAATTGTCCCTTGTGTGTAGGATAGTGTTTGCAGGGTGGCCGTTGGTCGGTGTGGACACGGGGGCGCCGATGCCTGTTTCCGCGCCATATCTCTAAAGTAAACTAAAGAGGGATGGGTTGGGGGGTTGAGAGTGGAAGTCGGAGGAAAGGATCATCGGTGGGTGGGTGGGGGATAGGGGGGGTGGGGATGTGGGGAGGGGGGGGGGGTGGAAGACTGACAAGTTTCAGGACGGGATGATAATACCTTGTCTTCCCTCTATTCTACCTGATGAGCCTGTCACTTCAGTAGACGGGAGTGGATTTTTTAAATGCTTCTTAATCTGACAGCTTCATGCATCAGACACAAGATACAATTAGATCAAAGCCCAGGGTAAATAAAAACAGTGCAAGGTTCAGAATGGTATCTGATCCCATATGTATCTCCTGCTCAGAAACAAGCCTTTCATATCAGTTAAAGTTTAAAACACGGGGAAATTGCTGACAGTGAGACACAATGAGTGACACGCAGAAGCATAACCTTTATGTTTCAATTTTGGGAATGACATTCATAATTCAATCATATGCGATTCTGGAAAGAAATTCCTCTTGTTATAATCTACTTCAGGATGGCACGCAAATAAGAAGGGAGTCTAGAGTCAAGATTCAAGGGTGTTTTATTGTCCTATGTCCCATACAGAACAATGAAATTCTTACTTGCAGCAGCACAACAGAATATGTAAACATAGTACGCTGTAAATAATATAATAAATAAGAGAAAAAAAGTTTAGTGTGGGTGTAGACACATACTCACAAATACACATACATACAGATCATATATATATATATCTAATCTGTATATATGTGTATTTGTGAATATGTATATATATACACGCACACATATGTACACACAAACAACAAACAATAATATGCAATAAGAGGTCGACAAAGAGTTGATTTTCAATTCATTGACTGTATGTGGGTGCTTTGCTGGCAAGACCAACATTTGCTATTGATCTTGGTATTAGTTTATTCTTACCAAGTGTAGCGAGATGTAGTGAAAAGCTTTTGTTTGTGCGATCTCCAATGAAATCATATGACACAGTACATGAATGCAATGACGCCATACACTAGCACCTACACTTAGAGCGAAGAGAAAAATACCAGAGCGAGAATGTCGCTTTCAGCCACGTAGCGTAACAAATCCAGAGAAAAAGTCTATTGTCCGCAATGAGGTAGGTTGGAAGATTGGGACCACACCCTTAATTGTGGGAGGACTGTTCGGTAACAGAGGGAAAGAGGATGTTCCTGATAACAGGGAGCAAGAAGATGTTCTTGAGTCTGGAGTTCTTGAGTACGTGCAAACAAGCTTTTGCATCTACTGCTCAACGGCAAAGGGAAAATTATGTTACACCACCAGGGGCGCCACACGATTGGCAGCCCCGCCAACAGTCTGTTTTTTCGTCTTTTTTAAGTTATTTTTAGTGTGTGTTAAAAGTTGGTGTAAATGTTCTCCGGTTTGTTTTATGTGGGGGGAAGGGGGCGGGAAAACGTCTCTTCAGTTTCTTACCTTGCCGGAGATGTGACTATTTTTCAGGCCGCATCTCCGGTCGCTCTGCGGCCTACCATCGATGGAGCTGGAGGCATCCTCAGACTGACTTGAGCCCCACCGCGGGGCGTGGACTTAACACCGGAGCTGATGCCTTGCCTAGGGAATCTCCAACGACGCAGAGGTTCGATCAGCCCCGACCCAGGGTCCGAGCGCCGGCGTGGGGGAGCTGATGTGGAGGGCCCAAATGCCGCCGGCTACGGTAGTCAAGATCGTCCCATCAATGGAAGGCTCGAGGCCCCCGACCGCGGTAGAGCAAAGAAAGGAAGAGATTTGAACCTTTTTTTGCCACCCATCACAGTGAGGAATGTGGAGGAGTCACTGTGGTGGATGTTTTTTTGTGTGTTCTGTTGCTTTTTATTTGTATGACTGACTTGGCAAATGAAATTCCTCGTATGTTGCAAAACATACATGGCTAATAAAGTATTATTGTGATCGTGAGTGTGATTGTGAAATAGAGGGAATGACTGGGGTGAAATAGATCCTTAATTATGTTGGCTGTTTTCTCAAGGCAGTATGGTGTACAAGGCATAATGTCTGGTCGATGTGATGGTCTGGGCTACATTCACAATTCTTTAATGTTTTTTTTGTTCAGTTTAGGTTATGATCAGGTGTACCAAGGTACTGTGAAAAGCCTTTTGTTGTGTGCTATCCAGTCAGCAGAAAGACGACACATGATTACAATCGAGAGAAAGTATGATTACACTGGGAGAATGAATAAATTCTGTACAGTGTACAGGTACAAACTCTGATTACTGTGTACAGGTACAGGATAAAGGGAATAATGTTTAGTGCAAGATAAAGTCCAGTAAAGTCCGATTAAAGTTAGTCCGAGGGTTTCCGATGAGGTAGTTGGTAGCTCAAGACCGCTCTCTAGTTATTGATAGTTAATTCAAAATCAGTCATTCGACCATTGAGGAAAACATACACCGTATAAGGCTGAATTGCACCAGGTTTCCCCATTATGTCCAAAGATATAAGGAGTACCAATGGTAGACAAAAATACTAATGAAACTCAGCTGGTGAGGCAGCATCTATGGAGCGAAGGAAATAGGCAACTTTTGGGTCAAGACCCTTCTTCAGACTGATGTGAGGGTGGTGGGGAGGGGAGGGGGAGGGAGGGTGGTGGCGGGAAGAAGAAAGGAAGATGCGGAGACAGTGGGCTGAGGGAGAGCTGAGAAGGGGAGGAGAAAGCAGGGACTACCTGAAATTAGAGGTCAATGTTCATATCGCTGGGGTGCCAATTGCCCAAGCGAAATATGAGGTGCTGCTCCTCCAATTTACGGTGGTCCTCACTCTGGCCATGGAGGAGGCCCAGGATAGATAGGTCGGATTTGGAATGGAAGGGGGAGTTGGAGTGCTGAGCCACCGGGAGTTCAGGTAGGTTAATGTGAACCGAGCGAAGGTATGGGCGAACACCTGTTCGGAGGTGTTGAAGTGAACACCTCCGCTGGGTCTCATCGATGTAGAGCAGCTGACATTTAGAGCAGCGGGTGGAATAGATGAGGTTGGAGGAGGTGCAGGTGAACCTCTGCTGCACCTGGAAAGATTGCTTGGGTCCTTGAATGGAGTCAAGGGGGGAGGTAAAGCGACAAGTGTAGCATTTCCTGCGGTTACAAGGGAAAGTGCAAGGAGAGGGGATGGTTTGGTGGTAAGGGACGAATTGACCAGGGAGTTACGGAGGGAGTGGTCTCTGTGGAAAGCAGACGGGGAGGAGATGCGAAGATGCGGCCGGTGGTGGGATCCCATTGGAGGTGGCGAAAATGTCAGAGGATTATCTGTTGTATGTGACGGCTGGTAGGGTGGAAGGTGAGGTCAAGGGGGGCTCTGCCCTTGTTACGAGTGGGGGGATTGGGAGTGAGAGCAGAGATACGGGGTATAGAAGAGACCCTGGTGAGAGCCTCATCTATAGTCGAAGAGGGGAACCTGAACAATGAAGACATCTTCTGGGTGCAGATGCAGCTTAGACGGAGGAATTGGGAGTAGGGAATGGAGTCCTTACAGGAAGCAGGGTGGGAAAAAGTGTAGTCCAGATAGCCTTGGGAGTCAGTGGGTTTATAGTGGATGTCGGTCAGTAGTCTATCACCTTTGATAGGATAACAATGGACTCAGTTCCAAATGCTGCCGGATTTGGTGGAGTAATAGAGGTTTTAATGATGTGTACTAATAATAATTTGGCCATTCCTGGATTGGTATATCCTGAAGAAGACACATTGCAGAGGGAATAAAAGGAATGCACTGTTGATCTGAGTTCCCCAACATAGGCATTGATATACTTCTGTTTAGTTTAGGAAGGAACTGCAGATGCTGGTTTAAACCGAAGTGTCATCGACCTCCCCGTGGTCGACTCATGTTGCGGACCTCCCCGTGGTGAGCCCTGTCAACTGACCTCAGTCAGGTGAATGACAACAAACAGAGACAGCAGCAGGAAGAATGTAATCTCAGTCACCGCAGCTTGCAGCCCTAATGCAACCTCAGTTGCAGTGGTTTGGTGCCAACCCGGAGCATGCGCCCTTTTCAGGGCGGGCACCTACGGATGTCGAACTGAATGGCATCTCCCTGCTGCAGCTGGATGCGGAAGGCCTAACTGGCTACAGCGCCTGGAGGGCGTTACATAACTTCTGCTGCCTCAAACGCAAGAAGAAGAGACCGAAGATAGACACGAAAAGCTGGAGAAAAACGAAAAGCGGGACAGGCTGCATCTCTGGAGAGAAGGAATCATTATTCCTTATCTCTCTACATCATTGTCTATATCTCTCGTTTCCCTTATTCCTAACTGGTCTAAAGAAAGGACTTGACCCGAAACGTCGCCCATTTCCTCTCTCCAGAGATGCTGCCTGTCCTGCTGAGTTACTCCAGTTTTTGTGCCTATGTTCTGTTTAGTTTAGATCAGTTAAGAGATACAGTGCAGAAACAAGCCCTTCGGCCCACTGAATCCGCGCCGACTAGCGATCTTCACACGTTAGCACTGCCCTACACACACTGGGCAAAATTTACATTTATACTTAGTCAATTAACTGACAAACCTGTACTTCTTTGGAGTGTGGGAGGAAACCAAAGCTCTCAGAGAAAGCCCACGCAGGTCACGGGGAGAACGTACATATGTAAATTGCTCGTTCTAAGCTTCCCTCCAGTCTAGTTTCAGTCAAAACCCACTGAATCAAGCACTTGATCAACTAAGCTTTATTTTGAAAAACACAATTACAATTCCCACCACTGAACCTGACCACCATGGGTTCGATCCTCATATCTGCCAGTTCAAGCCATCTAGGCCTCGCTCAAACAGAGACACTCCAGAAGGTCACGCAGTCCTAAGCGCTCTCCCACAAGATTGACGCGGGACTTCGTGGCAACGGACTTTTATAGGTCCCCGTACCTTGAGGGGCCGAACCATATGGGGGTGGTCTCTTTACAATCCAATTACAGAATCGATTAACCCCATACATAACAGATATTTCCCTAACCCAATAATAGTGTAGCTAATACATTGTATTCAAACAGGGCTTCTCAGAGGAAGCAAACATAGCAACATTTACTCTGATCAGCAATAAAACCAGACAAAGCTCAATACCTCATCCAATCAACACTCGGCAACATTATTTATAATGATTTACAAGGTGTATGTCTGGTTTGCAGTCATCCAATCCATTCAATGCATTTTGCACCTAATTGACAGGGTCTGCAGATGTTCTTCTTCTTGTCCTGCAACTTGGATCTTGGCTCTAGACAAAATGGCATCACTCTGCAGCTTGTCCCCCACAGAGAGCACTTTCAAATTGACCAAATCTCCTAGCAGTCCTGAAGCGTTTACCCTATTTTCGAGTCTCCAATCTGGCCAGGAATAACAGTAGACAATAGACAATAGACAATAGGTGCAGGAGTAGGCCATTTGGCCCTTCGAGCCAGCACCACCATTCAATGTGATCTTGGCTGATCATCCCCAATCAGTACCCTGTTCCTGCCTCCTCCCCATATCCGCTGACTCTGCTGCTTTTAAGAGCCCTATCTAGCTCTCTCTTGAAAGCATCCAGAGAACGTGCCTCCACCACCCTCTGAGGCAGTGAATTCCACAGACTCACCACTCTCTGTGAGAAAAAGTGTTTCCCCGACTTTGTCCTAAATGGATTACTCCTTATTCTTAAACTGTGGTCCCTGGTTCTGGACTCCCCCAGCATCGGGAACATGCCTCTAGCATGTCCAAGCCCTTAACAATCTTATATGTTTCAATGAGATCCCCTCTCATCCTTCTAAACTCCAGAGTGTATAATCCTAGCTGCTCCATTCTCTCAGCATATGACAGTTCCGCCATCCTGGGAATTAACCTTGTAAACCTATGCTACACTCCCTCAATAGCAAGAATGTCCTTCCTCCAATTAGGGGACCAAAACTGCACACAATACTCCAGTTGTGGTTTCACTAGGGTCTGTACAATTGCAGAAGGCCTCTTTGCTCCTATATTCGATTCCTCTTATTATAAAGGCCAACATGCCATTCGCTTTCTTCACTGCCTGCTGTACCTGCATGCTTACTTTCATAGACTGATGTACAAGGACCCCCAGATCCCGTTGTACTTCCCCTTTTACCAACTTGACGCCATTAACATTCCTTCCTTTTTATCATATATGATATCCCATCATTTATGATAACCAAATAGTCCAATAATCAGCTAACCAGATATACATAAGTGTGTCCTTTACATTTCCATCCATCAGCAACACAAGATGATGATGTTTCTTTCCAGAATCTTGTCAAGCTTCCCGTGTTTTCGTGGGCATAGCTTCACAATTTCCGTCTGATGAGTCTTCACCTCCCGAGTTTTTGTGGGAACAAATTCCCTCCATCCGTGTTCTTGCCCAGTCGAACCTAAAATCTAAAATTCCTGGAAAACTTGGCACAAAGCAAGTTACAATCGTGCACCCATTGCTTTCCCATACATTCACTATAATTCCATTTCACTCAAACCTATTATATTCTGCTTCATCACTGTATTCCTATTGCTATTCTGTTCCCTAATATAATCTTTATTATCCTAGGATCAACACTAATCAGCCCTCTCCATATTCACACAATGTTATAATATGTATATCTGATGATGGGTTCTCATATAAATTTCAGCTGGCTTCAGTCCAGATTTCCCTCCAGGCATGACTCTAATTTAAAGCAAACCATGGTGAATGTTCCAATATAACCAAATTGAGTCTCAGCTTTCAACTTACTATTTCAAATTTCAGTGTCCATCTCATCCTTCTCATTCCACAGCATTGTGGCCGATAACACAATTCCAATCCAATTCCTGTGGAATTCCCAGCTGTTCAAATTTAAACAATCAATTTCTATATGTCGTCAATTTCATCCTAAATCCAATTAAGAATGCCAAACTAGGTCCAATTTCTTTCCACATTGATAATAGAAGCTGCTCTACCATCAAGGGTTAAACAATTCAGTTCAACATGCATCGGCTCTGCTATTCTCAATACCTATTCAAACTTCTCCCTCTAATTCACTAGGTTTCTCCTTCAGTACTTCTTCTTATGTATGTATGTCTCCTTACAATGTTGACTCTTTACTATGTTTATCTTTTACTATATTGGCTACATTCTCAGTCTAGGGTTTTTCGCTTATACTAGTTCTTCTTCTCTAAGTAGCTCTTCTGGATGGTTAGTTTCAATTTCAAGGGAGTAGGGATACCGAGGAGCTCTGTCTCCATGTGCTTGCCTCCCCAGATATGTATTGAAGGGGCAGGACAGTATCTTTTCCTCCTTCTAGTTGATTCCTGTTGCTGGGGAGTTACATTACTGTTGCTGTCTTCGGCCCGTTCTCAAGGGGTCTGTGCAATCTTTACCTCACTCCCCAGATAGTATGTCGTCGATATACGGTCCTGCAGGCACAAACTCGGTAACATATTAGTATAATATCTTCTTTTCCCACTCCCGTAACCTCCTGCACACAAGTTTGTTTCTTCTCTCCCTAGTGTCATTTCCATTCCTTAGTTACCATTCCTTCTCACACCAGCTACTATGTTCCATTTCTTATTTTCTTTATTGCCCCATGATTTTTCTTCCATCCTGGTACATTATGTCTTCTCGCTGGGCACTCCTTACTCCAATTACCTAATTGGGTACTGTTGTAACAAGTTCCTTGATTTACAATCTTCTTTGCTCTAAGGGGTTTTCTGGGGTAGTCATAAGATGGTTTACAATTTTCTTCTATGTCATTTTCAGTTTTTACTACAATAGTACATCCAATTCGTTCATTCTGGTAAATTACTTGAGGGGGTTCTAGAGTAGGAGACACAATTCCAGGACGTGTTGGTAAGTCAGGACTGAGAAAATGGGTTAGCTTGAGTGAACGGTGTGTGACTTCTTGCTTCCTGACATTCGGGCCATCTCTCTCTCTGGTCTCTTGGGTCCCAGAGGTCTCTTGAATTAAAGGACCTCCCATAGTTCCACGGATCTCGGATGTTTCTATATTATCTGGGAACTCTAATTTTTTCGTAATCCTGGAAATCCCTTCTTTGACCCCTCTTTTTCACTTGCTCTCTTGTTGGACAGGCCCGACTCCAATGTCCCATTCCCCCACAAGTATAGCATTGATTAGGCAACATTGTTGGTCTTATTCTACCCCTTGGTTCCATTGGAATGGGTTCTAAATTGGGAGTGTAGTGGTGATAATAATCTGAGTAATCTGGGACCATAATTTCTCCCAATCCGTAATTTGCTGGTATCCTGGGAATTCATGGTTCAGTTAGATCTTGGCAATTCTTTCTTGACTCTGCGTTCACTTTTTCTTCCAGTTACAGGATAGTTTTCCTGGTTCCTACCTTCCTTCCAATAATGCCTCATTAGCTCTGGCCAATTGACTGGTTTGGTTCTTAGACCAGTTCCTGTTATCAGTTTTTATTCAATCCGTTGCTTTAGTGGGGAGACAATTCAATAGGAGAGCACAATATTGAGGGGAACTTGCTCCATTCTGATAGTCTAAAACACCTGATTGGTCCATATATAATTTTGAAAAGCAGTCTATAAATTTGTCTGCTCCTTCACCCTTCTTTAGTTTTATTTCCAGGACTTCACTTAAATCGCCTGGTTTCTGAAACGTTTTTGCAAGGGCCGTTAAAACAGCCTCTTCTCTTGTGAAGCGTGTCAGGCTCTAGTTAAAGCAGCTGCAGTCTGCCAACTACGACCAAGTTTTGAGCCACTCCATACCCGGTTTTATGGGCCCCCAAACCAAGGGAGCGCTAACCACCACCCCCCCCCCCCCCCCCCCCCC
This sequence comes from Raja brachyura, assembly GCA_963514005.1. The sequence continues at coordinate 11,123,289 of OY740786.1, read as the reverse complement.
GTGCTTGCTAGACTCTATTCTAATTATCTTGATTAGACTCTTTCCCAAGCCTGCGAATGATCAATCCGCTCCGACTAACGATTGCCGAAAACCAATGGGAAAACCGCACCGTGGGCCTGATTTCTGCAGTCGCGATCCAAACAGCTCAACACCCTTGATCGCAAACTTGCATTTCGGGGTCTGTTGAGATTCTGGACAAGTCTCCAATGTAAATTGCTCATTCTAAGCTTCCCCCCAGTCTAGTTTCAGTCAAAAACCACTGAAAAACACTTGATCAACTAATTTTTATTTTGACAAAACACAATTACTGTTCCCACCACTGTAGCTAACCACCGCGGGTTTGATCCTCGTATCTGCCTGTTCAAGCCCTCTAGGCCTCGCTCAAACAGAGACACTCCAGAAGGTCACGCAGTCCTAAGCGCTCTCCCAGAAGATCGACGCAGGACTTTTATAGGTCCCCGGACCTTGAGGGGCCGAACCACATGGGGGTGGTCTCTTTACAATCCAATGACAGATATCGATTAACCCCATACATAGCAGACACTTCCCTAACTCAATAATGCAGCAGCTAATACATTGTATTCCAACAGGGCTTCTCAGAGGAAGCAAACATAGCAACATTTACCCTGCAGTGCAAGAAAAACAGACAAGGCTCAATACCTCATCCTATCAGCACTCGGCAAAGTAGAACTGCAACATTATTTACAATTATTTACAAGGTGTATGTCTGGTTTGCAGTCATCCAATCCATTCTTTGCATTTTGCACCTAATTGACAGGGTCTGCAGATGATCTTATTCTTTTCCTGCAACTTGGATCTAGGCTCTAGATAAACTGGCACCACTCTGCAGCTTGTCCCAGTTCCACAGAGAGCACTTTCAAATTGACCAAATCTCCCAGCAGCCCTGTAGCGTTCACCCCATTTTAGAGTCCTAGCCTCTCCAATCTGGCCAGGATTTACACAAACTGTGCACCGACAAACACCCGTAATCAGGATCGTACCCGGGTCTCTGGCGCTTTAAGACAGCAACTCTACCACTGCACCACCGTGCCACCTTGTATAACAGCCATATTTAGATCAGCTGCAAACCATTTATCCGTTGGGCAAATCAAAGTATGTAGTTGATTTTGGAAATAATCCACAACTGAGAACGACTTCCGCGTACTTCAGCTGTGCTCAATGTGTCAGTCATTGAATCAAACAACTCAAATGGAAGCCATTTGACCCATTATGTCTATCTGGCCGATGGTCGGATGTGACCATTACTGCCAATGCGTTAAGAAGAACCACTATCATTCCAGGGTCTAAGAAAAGCAAGGTAGTGTATTTTAATGACTGCTCTCTGCTGTATCTGACATCACCATCATGAAGTGCTTCGAGAAGCTGGTCAAGATACATCTAAATTCATATGTTCATAAGTTCTAGGAGCAGAAATAGGCCAGATATGAGAATGGCATTTAAGAAGCTTTAGATAGGCAGATGGAAATGCGGGGAATGGAGGGATATGGATTACGCTCTGGTCAATAAGAGATGGTCTTAGCATCATGCACAGACATTGTGGGCTGAAGGGCCTGTTCTTGTTCTGTACTGTTCCATGTTCTTGGTTCTAAAATCTGCTCTCCCGGAGAAAGAACAATGATCAGCTCTGTGAATCTATGCACTTGTGCGCTTCTCTGCCATGATCTTGCCCGGCCCCTGCCTTCACTCACCACAGTCAGGCATTTAGGTCTACACCGCCACTCAATCATGGCTGATCTATCTTTCCCTCTAACCCCCATTCTCCTGCATTGACCAATCTTCTGGAATTTTTTGAAGATGTAACTAAGAAAATGGACAAGGGAGAGCCAGTGGATGTAGTGCACCTGGACTTTCAGAAAGCATTTGATAATGTCCCACATAGGAGATTAGTGGGCAAAATTAGGGCACATGGTATTGGGGGTAGAATGCTGACATGGATAGAAAATTGGTTCGCAGACAGGAAACAGAGAGTGTGGATTAACAGGTCCCTTTCAGAATGGCAGGCAGTGACTAGTGGGGTACCACAAGGCTCGGTGCTGGGACCACAGCTATTTACAATATACATCAATGATTTGGATGAAGGCATTCAAAGTAACATTAGCAAATTTGCAGATGACACAAAGCTGGGTGGCAGTGTGAACTGTGAGGAGGATGCTATGAGAATGCAGGGTGACTTGGACAGGTTGGGGGAGTGGGCAGATGCATGGCAGATGTTTAATGTGGAGAAATGTGAGGTTATACACTTTGGTAGCAAAAACAGAAAGGCAGATTACTATCTAAATGGTGTCAAGTTGGGAAAAGGGGAAGTACAACGGGATCTGGAAGTGCTTGTTCATCAGTCTATGAAAGTAAGCATGCAGGTACAGCAGGCAGTGAAGAAAGCAAATGGCATGTCGGCCTTCATAACAAGAGGAGTCGAGTATAGGAGCAAAGTGTTGTTCTGAGCCCTAGTGAGACCATACCAGGAGTATTGTGTACAGTTTTGGTTATCTAATTTGAGGAAGGACATTCTTGCTATTGAGGGGATGCAGCATAGGTTTACAAGGTTAATTCCTGGGATGGCGGGACTGTCATATGCTGAGAGAATGGAGCAGCTGGGCTTGTACACTCTGGAGTTTAGAAGGATGAGAGGGGATCTTATTGAAACATATAAGATTGTTAAGGGTTTAGACACGCTAGAGGCAGGAAACATGTTCCCGATGTTGGGGGAGTCCAGAACCAGGGGTCACAGTTTAAGAATAAGGGGTAAGCCATTTAGAATGAAGACGAGGAAACACTTTTTCTCACAGAGAGTTGTGAGTCTGTGCAATTCTGCCTCAGAGGGCAGTGGAGGCCGGTTCTCTGGATGCTTTCAAGAGAGAGCTGGATAGGGCTCTTAAAGATTGCGGAGTCAGGGGATATGGGGAAAAGGCAGGAATGGGGTACTGATTGGGGATGATCAGCCATGATTACATTGAATGGCGGTGCTGACTCGAAGGTCCGAGTGGTCTACCCCTACACCTATTGTCTATTGTCTATTGCCTTCTCTCTGTATAACCTGAGCCGTACTAATCAACACATCTACTCCAGCCTCTCACTTGCCTTGTGGAAGAGCCTGCAGACCAGCTGAGTTAGGAACTCGGAAGCCAAGTAACTGAGTGGCAGCAAGCCATCTACGTTTCTAAGCAACTACCTGGTAATTTGAATTTAACTGTACCTTAATTGGTACATGTGCCAATAAACTGACCTTGAAACCTTGAAACCTTGAGAAGAAGAAAATGAAGCAATCAGTACATGAGAATACTTTGGACAGTCCCCAGTCCACACGTACTTTTGCTCATGATATTGGAAGTGGTATTGGTTTATCACCATCACCTGCACCGAGATACAGTGAAAAGCATTGTTTTGGCTACTGTTCAGTCAAATCACATCGTACAGAAGCACAATCGAGCCGTAAACAAGTCAACTGGCAGTGCAAAGTGAAAAATACCAGAGTGCAGAATATAGTAACCATGCTATCTCCCATCTACCTCATTGGAGACCTTTGAACTAACTATCTTTAATCGGACTTTATCTTGAACTAAATGTTGTACCCTTTGTTCTTTATCTGCACACTGTGGACAGCTTGATTGTAATCATGTAGAATCTTTTCATTTCAGTTTAGTTCAGACATCTTCTCCGTGGATTGTCACCTTGTTGTGGTGGAGAAGCTTGTGTGGTCCTGAGATCCTGAGAGTGATGCCATCTGGAGCTATGCTCCTGCTAGGGTCACCAATGGCGGTAAGCTCCAGAACCAGGGGCCACAGTCTTAGAATTAAGACTGAGCTGAGAAAAAACGTTTTTACCCAGAGAGTTGTGAATTTATGGAATTCCCCGCCACAGAGGGCAGTGGAGGCCAAATCACTGGATGGATTTAAGAGAGTTGGATAGAGCTCTAGGGGCAAGTGGAGTCAAGGGATATGGAGAGAAGGCAGGTACGGATTACTGATAGCGGACGATCAGCCATGATCACAATGAATGGTGCTGGCTCGAAGGGCTGAATAGCCTCCTCCTGCACCTATTTTCTATGTTTCTATGTTTCTATGTCGAGGGGGAGGACTCAGACAAAGAGCAATCCAACCAAGACCTCAATGGTGGAACAGGCGGAGGATGATGGCTGACCTCAGTGGAGTGTCACAACGGCTGGGAAGGTGGATGAAGGCTGCAGCTGAAAAGGGTCTCCGGTCGTCTTGGACTCCATGCCACTGGATCCTAACCCAGATCTCTCAAGGACCGTGTGGTGGGTGTCTGTGCACCAGTCTCCCCACGTTAAACAAAGTCACACACAGGCATCCTCCAACATTGAAGACACCCATGCTCAGCCATGATAGAAGAAGGTCTAAGAAGAAATTTAGAGATACAGCATGGAAACAGGCCCTTCGGCCCGCTCCGACCAGCGATCCCCACACATTAACATTATTCTGCATACACTAGGGCCAATTTTTACATTTACCAAGCAAATTAACCTACGAACCTGTACGTCTTTGGAGCGCATTGTTGGATAGCAGACAACAAAAGCTTTTCACTGTACATTGATACACATAAAATAACAAAATTAAACTAAGCAAAATTAAGCTAAGCTAAGCTAAACTAAACCAAACCAAAATATAACATACCATACCATAAAACTATTACATATGCAACATAGACCTAAAGAAAGAGTAGAGCAAATAAAAAGGACCCATATTGCTTTCTAAAAGTTTTGGAAGTGTTTAATATTGTGAATAGGATCCATTGATTTATTTTAGTTCAGTTTAGTTTATTGTCATGTGTACTGAGGTACAGTGAAAAGCTTTCATTGCGTGCTAACAATTCAGTGGAAAGACAATACATGATTACAACCGGGCCATTAACAGTATATGGATACATGATAAGGGAAAAACGTTTAGTGCAAGGTAAAGCCAATAAAGTCCAATCAAAGAGAGTCCGAGGGTCACCAATGAGGTAGATAGTAGTTCAGCACTGCTCTCAGGTTGTTGGAGGATGATTGAGATGCCTGATAACAGCTGGGAAGAAATTGTCCCTTTGCCGAAGTGTTTTCACACTTTTGCCCGATGGGAGAGGGGAGAAGAGGGAGTGGCCAGGGTGCGACTTGTCCTTGATTAAGGGGCTGTCCCACTGCGGCGACCTAATTGGCAAGTTTAGAAGAGTTTAGGAGGGTTTGAAAAAATGTCATGTTGAAGACCTCCTTCGACCTCCTTCGACTATGTTGAAGACTAGCTACGACTAGCTTCGGGAAAATTGGACATTGAATAGTGGAGAGTGAAGACGACCTCCTTCGATCTACTTCGACCTCCCTTCGACTATGTTGAAGACTATCTACGATTACCTTCGACTACCCTCGATTACCTACGACTAACATGCCGACCTACTACGACCTACTTCGACTAAACCTACTAGTAAAAAAAGTATTGATTTTTTCCATGGCGACCTTTTTTGACTCGCTGGCATTTTTCAACGTGTTGAAAAATACGCCGCGACCTAGCTGAGGCCTCGAGTACGCGGGTGACTACTCTCGAGCATGAAGGAGAGTTACAAAGACCTCCTAGGACCTCGTGTCGACCATGCTGCGAATATGAGTCGAGGGGCAAACTCGCGGATTAGGTTGCCGCAGTGGGACAGCCCCTTTATGCTGCTGGACTTGCCGAGGCAGCGCAAAGTATAAATGGATTATCTCCTGTGACAGTGAATGTAAAGGCCATTTTTTCTATTACAGTTTGTTTATTATTTCCAGTTTCCAAGAGTGAATGCTGTTAATAGCAGTGGAATGTGGCACAGTTAGACAAATGTGGCAGATGAGCCAAATGCAGAGGATGTCACCTCCAGGTATCTGCGGCTATTAATTTCTTGGCACAAAATAACTGTCGCAAGGAATAGCTGGAAGGATTACTGACTGAAATGAGTGCAGACAGGGGCCGTTTGCAGGATAATGGCAGAGAAATGCACAAGTGCACAGATTCACAGAGCTGATAATTGTTGATTCTCCGGGAGAGCATATTTTGGAACAAAGGACATAGAACAGTACAGCACAAGAACAGGCCCTTCGGCCCATAATATCTGTGCCAAGCATGATTCTAAGACCATCACTTATGGACCAGACCATGGTACATATCCGTCCATTTCCATGTGCCTATCCGAAAGCCTCTTAAATGCCACAATCATATCTTCCTCCACCTGGCACCATGTTCCTGGCACTCACCGCCCTCTCTGCCAATGTACTTTGGGTTTGGATGGAGCCAAGTGCTGGCTTGTCTCATTGCAATCCATGGAGCAGTTTCAATACATTTATTGGACACAAAGAGCAGCATGTCTAGAGAACAAGAATAGGTAACATTTCGGGTCTCTAGAGATGGATGGCACAGTGGTACAGCGGTAGTGTTGCTGCCTTACAGTGCCCGAGACCCGGGTTCGATCCTGACTATGGGTGCTGCCTGTATTGAGTTTGCACATTCTCTCTGTGGCTGTATGTGTGGGTTTTCTGCAGGAATTCCAGTTTCCTCCCACACTCCAAAGATGTGCAGGTTTGTAGGTTAATTGGTTTTGGTACAAAGAAAAGGTAAGTTGTCCCCCTCATGTGTAGGATAGTGCTACTGTACAGGGTGATCACTGGTCGGCACAGACTCGGTGGGCCGAAGGGCCCTTTTCCACACTGTATATCTCAAGTCTAAGGATCCTGCCTGACCTACCGAGTTACTTCAGCACTTTATGTCCTTTTGTGCATTAACCTGCATTTGCAGTTCTTTGTTTCCATATTAGGACATATATAGTTGGCAATTTTCCAGATACGCCCCCTGCTGTGAAGTATACGTGGTCTGGTGAGTTGCCATTAAAGACTAAACTGACACTTTTATGGGCACTCGATTATCAATTTTCTGATAAGTATCTTACATGTAGTAGGGTGGAATGGAATGTACCTGTTTGGTCAAATACCAAGATATTCAAGGCTGTAATGAGTGAAGGAATGAATGAATTAATAAGTTTATCGGCCAAGTATTCACATACAAGGAATTTGCCTTGGTGCTCCACCCACATGTGACAACATGACATCCAGTGACAAGTAGGAATGACACATAAAACATTACACATAATGGCTGGCTTTGCCAAAGGTGATAGGATTGTGATGTATGGCCGAGATTAGATCATCCCTCACTTTATTGACTGGTGGAGCCGGCTTCTGGAGGTGTGCGGCCTACTTCTGTGTCCCCCTCCCATTCGCACACTGATCTTTCCGTCCTGGGCCTCCTCCACTGTCAGAGAGAAGCCCAATGCACTTTCGGAGGAACAGCACCTCATCTTTTGCTTGGGCAGCTTTCAACCCAGCGGTATGAATATTGACTTCTCTAACTTCAAGTAACCCTAGCTTTCCCTCTCTCTCTCCATCCCTTCCCCATCCTAGTTCTCTGAATTGGTTTTGTCGCAGTCGGTTCTTTGGCTGTCCTCCTGATTACATTTTACTGATTGTACGCCTCGTTGTCACCTTCCCCTCAGCTAACAATGATCTATTCCACATTTTCCTTGAACACGCATGCCTTTTGATTTCCCATTTCACACCTTACCCTTCCATATCTCTATGTCTCCCGCTCCCCTGACTCTCAGTCTGAAGAAGTGTCTCAACCCGAAACGTCACCCATTCCTTCCATCCGGAGATGCTGCCTGGCCCGCTGAGTTACTCCAGCATTTTGTGTCTATCTTCTGTTTCTATTATTCGCTTTTTTTGGACAATCATTTCATAAGAGCATCTAAATCATCTATATTTTGTGTTATTGTCTAACCATGATCAATATTTCACACTAAATATCCACAACAGTTTTAGTCAGATGCATTGTGCAAAAAATAATGATTTTATCTTGAGAGTGGATGTTTCTGGATTAATTTATGGAAATTAATTATTACATTCCTTCCATTTGGCATATAAATTAATGCAAAGTGAGATTTGAAAATCATGTTATATAGTGAATTGTTGTGAGAATGGGATCAGTTTGATATTTGGATACTTAGGCTATTAAAAAAAATTAGCCTATTCTTAAGAAATGGATAGATGTTTAGATCTAGTAATTGAATTTAGATGAATTTAATTGATTTGATGAAACTGATGAATATTATTTTTTTGTTTAATAATGTCGAATAATAACTTGTTTCTGTTAATGCTGTTCAGTGTTTTTTTTCCTTTACATTTTAAACAGATGTCTCCGAAGAAGAAATGCAAAATTGTCAATCCAAATGCCCAGCAAAAGAGACTGATTTAGACAGCATTCGCAGAGATTATCCAAATTTGGACTACTCCAAATGTGATGATCTACAGGACATTCTTAATGGGAAAGTGGTGGGCAGAAAGCCATGTCACGCGTGGTTTGAAGAGCAAAAACCTGTAGTTTGCAATGCCAAAATTGAAAAGTTGAGGAAATACAAGGTGTACAGAGTTGCCTATTGGTTACAATCTGAGTAGTATGATGATGCTACTGATAATGATATGTCAATATACCAGCTAGCAACTGTTCTTCTCTATAAAGACCTGGTCTTTTGCTAGAAATTGTAATTTATTTACCTATCTGTTACGGACTTACAGCATATAATACAATAATATTAAAGTTCTGATCATGAGAATGTCACATTTTTGAATTTTCAAGGCAGTCTGGGTGTTTATTACTATTTCCGTCACAACGGTCAATTTTGTAATTAGCTACAAATAGATAACTAATTAATTTTTTGCTTTAATTTCCGGTCATCCAAGTAAGATGTTTCATATTTGTTTCAGAATACTTCAATCTATAATAACTGAAAAATGTATTCAGTTCTCTTAATTTTTAAGAAAGTTATGGGCTTTTGACTGTCCTCGATCACAGCCAGTGCTGGACTTACCTATAAGCTATATCTTAGGGCCACACACCCTCGGGGGCCTCATTTTTTGAAATATATTTTAATTTTATCATTTTTTACCCGAATTTCTTTAGAGAAGGGCCTCAAATTTCATACAGCTTAGGGCCTCAGCAGGTGAATGTCCGGCACTGATCACAGCTTTTGTGTTAAGTCAATGGAAAAGCAATAGGGAACAAGATGTTAATTTCCAAGTATGAAAATGGCCATAACTTTTTTTAAATTGAAGATATGAATGTGATTTAGGTATTAAATTAAAGTTATTTTCATGCTTTATCTGGTGCAATAAATTACAGGCTTGATTTTTAAAATCTCAACATTTTGTAACATTCCTACAAATAGTTATAAATAGGGTAAATGCACGGAAACTTTTACCCAGACCAGGGGAATCAAGAACCAGAGGACAGGTTTAAGGTGAGGAGTAAAAGGTTTCATAGGAACCTGAGGGGCAACTGTTTTATACAAAGGGTGGTAGGTATATGGACCGAGCTGCCGGAGGAGGCAATTGAGGCAGGTACTATTACAACACTGAAAAACATTGGATAGGGTTAGTTGAGACGGATATGGGCCAAATGCAGGCAGGTGGGACTAGTGTAGATGGGGCATGTGGATAGCATGAACAGGTTGGGCCAAACGGCCTGCTTTCGCATTGTATGACTCTATGACTCAAATGAATGTTTAGGATGGTAGATGACAATTAGGATACTAGGCTCCAAAGTTCTGGTAAATATTTATCCCTGCATGAACATTACTAAGACAGATATCCTCAGTGTCTGCAAAGCAGAGTGGCTTCATGACATACTATAGGTATGTTACAAAACTTACCTTGAGCAGCGCTGCAGTTCTGCCGCTCTCCGTGTGCGCGACTTTGGTGCCTTTCAGAGGGGGGGCGGGCTTAAAGTGCCGTTTTTCCACAGGCAGGGAAAATCGATCAATGTCGGGCGATTTCGTTGCGGAAGAAAAATCGCTCCGACATTTCATGAATGAAGGTATTTTTAAATTACTCTAAATTATTTATTAACTAGAGTAATTTAAAAATCACCTTCAAAAGCCGTGAGCGCCGACAACCGGAAGGATTTTGCGTAGGGGAGAAAAAAAGGTAAATAGTTTATTTTTATATTAAAAGTTGGTTTTTCGGGAAGCTTTAATAACATTTTCATGTTGCGAAATGGGGTCCAAAAAAATGTATGAACAAACAGTATTTTTCCTCCCGACTTCACCACTAACCGCAACATTCCAATCCACCGCATTCCACTAAAACCCACTCGCTAGTTGATTTAAATGGCCATTAATTTACAGGAATCAAACACGAAATTCCTTCCATTTGGCCCAGAAATTCATGAAAATAAGATTTAAAAATTATGTTATATTGTGGATTATTGTGTGAATATTATTTGGACACTTAGGCAATTTAAAAAAAGTTTATCTTTTCTTAAGAAATGGATAGATGTTTAGATCTACTCATTGAATTTTGTAATCAGCTACAATTAGATAACTAACTAATTATATGCTTTAATTTCAGGTCATCCAAGTAAGATTGTTTCATATTTGTTTCAGAATGCTTCAATCTATAATAACTGAAAATTTCATTGAGTTCTCTTAATTTTTAAGAAAGTTATGGGCTTTTAATGGGTCCAGATCACAGTTTTTGAGTTAAGTCAATTGAAAGGCAATGGGGAACAAGATACGAATTTCCGAGTATGAAAATGGCCATAACTTTCTTAATACTGAAGATATGAAAGTGAATTAGGTGTCAAATTAAACTTCTTTTTATGCTTTATCTGATGGGATAAATTGCAGACTTGATTTTTAAAATCTCAAAATGTTGTAACATTGCTACATACTAACAACCATTTTTGGCAGTAGGCCCCACCACTTAGAAATTGAGCAACATCCAAGATCCAGGGTGCAAAGTACTACTAACGTGAAAAACCTTTACTTCACACCTGAACCAAGACCCCGGCTCAGGTCCAGAGAGATTGTGAGAGAGAATACCCCAGTACAACATATGACTTTACTTTAGACTTTAGCGCTTAGAGATACAGTGCGGAAACAGGCCCTTCGACCAACTGTGTCCACGCTAACTAGCAATCACCTGGAACTCTAACAGTATCCTACACACTCAGGACAATTTACAATTTACAGGAGACAGTTGACATCGAAACCTGTTCATCTTTAGGGTGTGGGAGGAAACTGGAGCATCCGGAGGAATACCATGGGTGCATATACAAACTCTGTACAGACAGCAGCCATAGTCAGGATGAAACCCGGGTCTCTGGCACTGTAAGGCAGCAACTCCACTGCTGCGCCACTGTGCCGCCCTTAAGAAGGTGGGGGATTATGGAATAGAAGGGGGTGGCGCCATCAGTCCTGCCAATCAATGCGGGTGGAACTTACAAGAGATCAGAGGATGAGATGCAAGAGTAATGGGAGAGTCTAGAAACAGAGGGCACAGCCTCAGAATAAAAGGACGTACATTTCAAATGGAGATCGTTCGCCAGAGGGTGGTGAATCTGTGGAATTTTACTTCGGAGTCACGTGAGTGACTACGTGAAGAAGGCTGTCAGCCCGCATGCACGTCATTACGTCCATGCATGGGGCCGTGACTGGCTGGTAAGTTTTAACCTGAAGGTAAGTTTCAAACTTATTTTTCAGGCTGTGTTCTTACCTTGCAGGAAGCTCTCTACAGAGTTCCTGCTAGATGTCGTTCCGGGGAATCAAGTTCAAGTGAGTTTATTGTCACGTGTCCCTGATAGGACAATGAAATTCTTGCTTTGCATCAGCACACAGAACATAGAAGGCATTTATTACAAAACAGATCAGTGTGTCCATATACCATATATAAATATATACACACATGAATAAATAAACTATTATCCTGGAATCCCGGCTCCACGGGGAAACCTGGCTGCGGCGATCGTGGGGTATCCCGGCTCCGTGAAAGAAAACCCGGCTCCTGGAAACCCAGCCATAGAGGCCGCCGGCTGCGGAAGCCACGGGAAATCCTGGCTCCGTGGGAAATACCGGCTCGGCAGGCCAGTTGATATTGAATAATCCTGCCAGGAGGATTCACCTCCTGCAGTGGGAGCATCTTCGGACGTTTCTTTGCCGGATAGAGCATCTCATGGAGAGATGCTCCGCCTGATACTCCCAGGAAGGGAGTAATATAAGTGCGTGTCACGTGGGCCCGCGGCAGCGCCTGGTACAGGGCTGCATTATATCTCCCTCTCTGAGGAGGGGAGTTAAGCAGTCGCATTTTGGTGGAATGTCGTGAGGGAATTTTCTACGACACGCCAACTGCATGACGAGGCCCTGCAGCAGCTCTTGTTGCAGGGCTGCATTATATCTCCGTCTGAGGAGCGGAGTGTAGGAAATCAGTGTGTGACTGCCTCAAAATTCAGAAACATGCCCGTGAAACACACTGGAGGGCATGTGTGAGGTCAGAATTCTGTCCTGGTATTAAGGATTGCGATATCCATGCAAACGGAGGTGCCGCTGCTGCAAGGAAATGTTGGCTTCCAGCCTATGGCAGAAATCCTGGAACTTGGTAAGCATCTATGACCTCACGTCACATTATTACAGAGTGCCGGCAGCACTGAAGATGGTGGCAGCATGAAAGCTGATCCTCTGGGCAGAGGTCTTTTAGGCCAATGCCCAAGCCGGCCCTGAGGGAAAATGTGCAATCCACGCACCCCAGCAGTCCTATCATCCAAATTCAAGGATGGAATCAAAACCCGAGGACGGTTACAGAACTCACACGGGGTGTGTGGACTAGTTACGTGTGGTAATAGATAACACTGTTTTGCACCTATGTCAAGACATTGGGCCACCCTTGATTAACTCACATTCACATGTGCAGTTAATTTTAAATGGGAAACTTTGTTACTGTGTAATAATGGATATTCCATAGGATACTTTATGGCATGCATTGATCTCAGATGCATACTATTCAGGTCCCATTCACAGGGTTCACCGAAGATATTTGATATTTAGACAAATGGGCTAACTTCAGCTTCCAGGTTGTTTACCAAATTACCAAGCCAGTGCTTGGGCTGCTCAAAGCTCAAAAATACATATTAATGGCCTAACTGGATGATATTATAAAACGCTGAAACTTGCTAAATTAGCTGTTTCAGCCACACACAAAACTCATATTATGGAAATTGGGGTTTCTCATCCATCCAGTTAAATTTAAATTGATAGCAACTAGTTATAGATTACAATGTACCTTTAACCCTATTAATTGTCTGTGACTCCGCCCTGGGGCAAGAGATTGTGGCCAGTTTAAATTGGCAATTTAGTGACATTTTCAACAGATCTATGCTATTACCAGCTGAAGCTATAAGTCACAATGATGGACAAACAGTATTCAGCATTTCTCCAGTATATTTTGGTCATTTTTACCTTCAGTTATGTTACAAACTATTACTAGGTGCATTCTATGGGTTAAAGGCTTATTGTGCGAATATGCATATCTGCATGCTCACATTCAAGTTTGACACACTACGGAGGTGGCATATTTTAACCACATGGGTTCAATTAAGTTAATATCCTGTGAAAGTTTACCTAAACTCATTGGTGCTGGTGTATCATCTCGTTAATCAATGACAGCACAATGAATGTTGGATCACAAAGTATTTTAATGACACTATGGATTGATGGAACACCAAATATCGATTTGTTTGCATCTAGTCTCAATCAACAGTTGCACAATTATCTGGCATTTGGCGGCCATTCTCAGGGGCAGTAGCGATGGATGCATTTTCGCTACACTGGGGAGGAATGTTCGTTATGTCTTCCTCCATTTTTGCCTCATCAGTTGGTGCTTGCTTAATAACCAGCAGGCTTGATAGTGCCAGACTGGCCTACACAGCCATGGGTCCACTCATACTGCGAATGATAACAGAGCCTTTTATGGCTGTTCCCAAACACAAAATCTGCTGGTTTACCCCGTGACTGGCAGAACCATCCTCTGCTTGAGCGAATCAAATTGTTGGTTGCAGACTATGAGAAGACCTTTCCCGGGGTACAAACTGTCAGGTTGTTCTGTGGATGTAATCACTGTGGCCTGAAGAGATAGTACCAAGAAACAGTACATCTCCTGTATCAAGGAATGGTAAGGACCCTGTTTACAGTCCAATATATCGTATGACACGGTACACATAACAAATGTCTTGGTATTCCTCTCAAAGCTATATTTCACGAGAGATGGAGTTATACATATTATGCCAGTAGTGCCTTGTGGTCCTATTTCCTGCTGGGGTCGGCACACCACGCTGTCAGGTCTCGACCTCTGATATCCTGATTTATGAAGGGTATCTTCAACTCAATTTCCCCCCATGGACCTTTGGTTGTGTGTGTGGTCACACATCTACAACAGTCCTTATGTCACCTAAAGCCTTAGAGGCTCTGAATTAGCAATGTTGTTAGTTACAAATAACCTCATAAGGCTGCAACAACATCAGCAGCGAGGGTTGTGAATGTTTCGCTGGACCTCATCCTAGTGCTGCAGGATGTTCAAACCAGAAAATTTACATATGTGTTATAATAAACCCATTTTCCAGACCGGGGGTATATACCAACACTATTTTTAGGTTATATTTTTAATTCCTCCTGGATAAGTGGGATTACCGTTATCATCAATAAAAAGCACCAGCATGTTTCAATTTATGTCGTGTTTTATTAAATTTCACTCATCCCTGGTCAATTGATGCAGTGTGTGACGCATCGACTCGTTTCCACGGCATGAAATCACAGCTTCAAAATCTTCACGTAGTCACTCACATGACTCCGAAGTAAAATAGTAAGATTAAACGAGAACTTACCAATTTGAAGTTTGATCTTTATTTTATGAGGAGTTACGATGAGCGATTACGTGTCCTCCGCTCCCAACACTCTCTCATGAAGATCAGCTGGTAGCTTCTAAGTTCTCGAATCTTACTATATTCAGTTCATCAACTGTTATCTGTGATTTCACACCGCTGCTTTGAAGATTGACGCGCATGCGGGCTGACGGCCTTCTTCACCTAATCGCTCATCGTAACTCCTCATAAAATAAAGATCAAACTTCATACTGGTAAGTCCTCATTTAATCTTACTATTCATTGCTGCAACCAACTGTGGAGGATTGTCACTGGGTGTTTTTAAAGCAGGGATTGATAAGATTCTTGATTAGTACTGGTGTCAAATGTTAGACATAGAAAACATAGAAAATAGGTGCAGGAGTAGGCCATTCGGCCCTTCGAGCCTGCACCGCCATTCAATGTGATCATGGCTGATCATCCAACTCAGTATCCCGTACCTGCCTTCTCTCCATACCCCCTGATCCCTTTAGCCACAAGTGCCACATCTAACGCCCTCTTAAATATAGCCAATGAACTGGCCTCAACTACCTTCTGTGGCAGAGAATTCCAGAGACTCACCACTCTCTGTGTAAAGAATGTTTTCCTCATTTCGGTCCTAAAGGAATTCCCCCTTATCCTTAGACTGTGACCCCTTGTTCTGGACTCCCCCAACATCGGGAACAATCTTCCAGCATCTAGCTTGTCCAACCCCTTAAGAATTTTGTAGGTTTCTATAAGATCCCCCCTCAATCTTCTAAATTCCATCGAGTACAAACCGAGTCTATCCAATCTTTCCTCATATGAAAGTCCTGACATCCCAGGAATCAGTCTGGTGAATCTTCTCTGTACCCCCTCTATGGCAAGGATGTCTTTCCTCAGATTTGGAGACCAAAACTGTACGCAGTACTCCAGGTGTGGCCTCACCAAAACCCTGTACAACTGCAGTAGAACCTCCCTGCTCCTATACTCAAATCCTTTCGCTATGAATGCTAACATACCATTTGCTTTCTTCACTGCCTGCTGCACCTGCATGCCTACTTTCAATGACTGGTGTACCATGACACCCAGGTCTCGTTGCATCTCCCCCTTACCTAATCTGCCACCATTCAGATAATAGTCTACCCTCATGTTTTTGCCACCAAAGTGGATAACCTCACATTTATCCACATTGTACTGCATCTGCCATGCATCTGCCCATTCACTCAGCCTATCCAAATCACCCTGCAGCCTCCAAGCATCCTCCTCACACCTAACTATACCCCCCAGCTTGGTATCATCTGCAAATTTGGAGATGTTGCATTGAATTCCCTCGTCCAAATCATTAATATATATTGTAAATAGCTGGGGTCCCAGCACTGAGCCTTGCGGCACCCCACTAGTCACTGCCTGCCATTCTGAAAAGGACCCGTTTACTCCTACCCTTTGCCTCCTGTCTGCTAGCCAGTTCTCTATCCACATCAATACTGAACCCCCAATACCGTGTGCTTTAAGTTTGTATGCTAATCTCTTATGCGGGACCTTGTCGAAAGCCTTCTGAAAGTCTAGATATAACACATCCACTGGTTCTCCCTTATCCACTCTACTAGTTACATCCTCGAAAAATTCTATCAGATTTGTCAGACATGATTTACCTTTCGTAAATCCATGCTGACTTTGTCCAATGATTTCACCACTTTCCAAATGCGCTGCTATCCCATCTTTAATAACTGACTCTAGCAGTTTCCCCACTACCGATGTTAGACTAACTGGTCTGTAATTCCCCGCTTTCTCTCTCCCTCCTTTTTTAAAAAGTGGGGTTACATTAGCTACCCTCCAATCCTCAGGAACTACTCCAGAATCTAAGGAATTTTGAAAAATTATCACTAATGCATCCACTATTTCTGTGGCTACCTCCTTGAGTACTCTGGGATGCAGACTATCTGGCCCTGGGGATTTATCGGCCTTCAATCCGTTCAATTTACCCAACACCACCTCCCGGCTAACCTGGATTTCACTCAGTTCCTCCATCTTATTTGACCCCCGTTCCACTGCTATTTCCGGCAGATTATTTATGTCTTCCTTAGTGAAGACAGAACCAAAGTAGTTATTCAATTGGTCTGCCATGTCCTTGTTCCCCATGATCAATTCACCTGTTTCTGACTGCAAGGGACCAACATTTGTTTTAACTTGTCTCTTTCTCTTTACATATCTATAAAAACTTTTGCAGTCAGATTTTATGTTCCCTGCCAGTTTCCTTTCATAATCTATTTTCCCTTTCCTAATTAAGCCCTTTGTCCTCCTCTGCTGGATTCTGAATGTTACTGGGAGAAGGCAGACAGATGGGGTTGAGAGGGAAAGAATGATTGAATGGCAGAGTGGGTTGCTGGCCTGACTGGTCCCATTTCTTACAGACTTATGGAGTTATCCATGAGTGAAAGGGGCTTGGGGGGAGGGTGGTATGAATGGTATTGGCAGATGATTAGTTCTGAGATGAAGGGAGATGGAGCATTGGCGCGTGGGATAGGTTGGACTCCAGTTATAAGGATGGGGGTCTGGGGGTAAGTACCATTGGAAACATTGAAGAAGGACCAGTGGTGAATAACTGAAGTCACCCAAGATAGGCAGCATCTCTGGAGAGAAGGAATGGGCGACGATTCTGCTCAAACCCCTTCTTTAGTCTGAAGAAAGGCCACAAAGAAACAGAGAAAACTAGGTGCAGGTTTAGGCCATTTGGCCTTTTGTGCCAGCACCGCCATTCAATATGATCATGGCTGATCATCCAAAATCAGTACCCCGTTCCTGCCTTCTCCCCATATCCCTTGATTCCGTTAGTCCTAAGAGCTAAATCTAACTCTATTTGAAAACATCCAGTGAATTGGCTTCCACTGCCTTCTGTGGCAGATAATTCCACAGATTCACAACTCTCTGGGTTAAAACGTTTTTCCTCATCTCAGTCCTAAATGGCCTAACCCTTATTCTTAAACTGTGACCCCCTGGTTCTGGACTCCCCCAACATTACGAACATTTTTTCTGCATCTAGCCTGTCCAATCTTTTAAGAATTTTATATGTCTCTATAAGATGCACTCTCATTTTTCTACATTCCAGTGAATACAAGCCCAGTCGACCCATTGTTTCATCATATGTCTCGACCCGAAACGTCACCCATTCCTTCTCTCCGGAGATGGTGCCTCTCCCGCTGAGTTACTCCGGCTTTTTGTGTCTATCTTCAGTTTAAACCAGCATCTGCAGTTCCTTCCTACACACGAGAGCCACCCAAATCATTTCCTCATGGATCTGAGACTGGGACCTGCTCCAGAAGAGCCCTCTGAAGATGGTAGAACCATAGCACAGGCAACAAAGTCCTGGATGGGGAGGTGAATCGCCAGCTCGTTGAAACAGCACCTGATCTCCAAAAGCGATCTCTAAAAAGAATGTCACCGCGTCTGTGTCGAGTGAGGAAACTCAACCAGCCTCGCAAAGGCAATTCACAACAGGACGTGACCAGCTGAATTTCCAGCATGGTGCAATTAGACGTGGAATAACTTCAGCAAAGTTATTTCATAAAAACAGTAAAATATCCACACCAAGGTCTGGTGGTAAATACCTTGCTGCCTATGGGAGCATTCTGTGCACTGATGGCTGCTGTGATTGTTTAAATCATACAGTTAGTCCATTCCAAATGTGCCCCATGGTTGTAAAGCATTTTCAGATGGAGTGAGGATGGGATTGATGGCACTAAAATCCTAACTGTTCTCTCTAGCTTGCTTTCTTTCTCTGGTTCTCTCTTGCTTTCTTTCTCACTCTCTTTCCCTCTTTCTCTCTCACTCTTTCTCTCTCACTCTTTCTCTCTCACTCTCTTTCTGTTTTTCTCTCTTTTTCACTCTCTCTTTCTCCTTCTCCCACTCACTCCTCTCTCTCTTTCTCACACTCTCTTTCTCTCTCACTCTCATATTCTCCCATTCTCATTCACTCTCTCATTCACTCTCATTATCTCTCTATCTCACTCTATCTCACTCCCTCTCTCTCTCTCTCTCCCTTCCGTGGCGCAACTCCAACTACATCAAAAGCAATCTGTTTTCTTTTAGAATTTTATATTGGCACAGAGGAAACAAAAGGATACTCTTTGTTCTCGTGGAAGTGAAGAATATTATAAATAGTTCTTTCTCTAAAAAAAAAATTAATTTTAACAAGGCTACCACGTTTCTTTTTAAATTAAAAAACTTGAAGTAGGGAAAATAGAAAAATCATGACTTCTACATTTGGAAATTATTAGTCTCATATGTATTCCCAGCCATAATGTAAGCAAACAACATTAATTGAATTTGCAAATGCAAGTTGAATTTAATAAGAGCTACCTATTGCGTTATAGTTTCGCTTACCTCAATGTCTAAAGATTTTTTTTTTCAGAAAGTTAATGCCCCTCTCCCTATACCACGGTAGGAGGGTGAATCGGGGTAATGCCTCCAGCACCTTCAAGGTCGGCTGCAGGAGGCACCCCCGGGACATAATGATGGCCGGGTGAGGAGAGGTTCCCTGGCCGATCTGGGTCGACGGTGAAAGAGGAAGGACATGCAGAGCCTAGTGCTTACCTGGATCGGGAACTGCTCCAATGGGCTGAGTGTCAGGCGGACCAAACTTTGGACTTTGACAATGGAAAAAAAAACATGGTGGCACCTGCATGTGTAAATATACAAAGATAATTCACTGTGCAATTGGACCTATGACAAATAAAGCACCATTGAACCTTGTCATAAGAATGCATGTGTAGGAAGGAACTGCAGGTGCTGGTTTAAACCGAAGATAGACACAAAATGCTGGAGTAACTCAGAAGCGTCGCTGGAGAGAAGGAATGTATAACTCTTCGAGGTCGAGACCCTTCTTCAGAAGAAGAAGAGTCTGAGGAAGGGTCTCGAACAGAAACGTCACCCATAAGAATGCACATGCACAAATCCTGAATAACTTTTTATTTTTCTCCTCTTTCTCCAGAGATGCTGCCTTAGCCATTGAGTTGCTCCAGCACTGTGTGTCTATGGTATAAACCAGCATCTGCGGTTCTTCATTTCTACAGAACATTACTTCAGGCTGGAACTGTTGGCATTATCGTTCATAACTGTTCGGACATTCGAGGCTCCCAATCAAATGTCTACCAAACGTCCTGAGGTGGGGTCTTGAATGGTGTCCAGACCGCACTCCAATATTGGACGCCCCTTGATTTACACATTCCACAGTTTACCTGCTGGTAAGTCTATCCACTGAGCCAGATTGAAACAAAGAACATCAGATAATGGTTTACACAAAAGGACTCAACAAAGGATTAACTGCTGACAACAAAAATATTGCACAAAGTGCTGGAGTAACTCAGCGGGTCAGGCAGAGTCTCTGAAGAACATGGATAGGTGACGTTTTGGGACCTTTCTTCAGACGGGACTTAAGACATTTCTTAAGAAAGGTCCCGAACCAAAACGTCACCTATCCCTGTTGATGCTTGACCCGTTGAGTTACTCCAGAGCTTTGTGTCGATCAGATTGTGAGGTCAGGTTCAATGAGTTTGCACATCTCATTGGAGAAGATCAGCTGTGAAGGAGGAAGGTAAGTTTCTGGTAATATATATTTTGAATTAATTGAGTGTTTTTAATTGGGTTTTTTTAATGTCAAATTTTTTTTTTTAAATGGTTACATTTTTAGTTTAAAAATGGAAAATAGTTTAGTTTATTATCACATGTACCAAGGTACAGGGAAAAGCCTTTGCTGTCTGCTAACTAGTCAACAGACAGCCACTTTGTGATTATAATCGGGCCATCCACAATTTTCTTTTGAATGTCAGAAAACACAAAATTCGAGTTATTTGATTGTGACAATCCGCAAGGCTGTGGATGGAGTATGATTTACAAAGATAAAAGCAGTCTCCGTGGCCACATTGGAACCAGCTTCAGACCAAAAGTGCATTTGGAACACTTGCTTTGGTTAAGTGTGGACGTAGTGAGAAGAGACGAGGTATTGCCAAACCGTTCTGGACCATCGGACTGAGTTTAAATAAATAAGTAAGTTTATTGGCCAAGTATTCACATACAAGGAATTTGCCTTGGTGCTCCGCCCACAAGTAACAACATGACATACAGTGACAGTTACGAATGACTCAGAAAACACTTAAACATTAATAGGGTTTTCACAGACGACACAAACAAACAAACACAAACAAAACAGCAAGGAGCAGTACACCGTGGCTGCCATCGTCGGCGCCAGCAGCAGCAAGCAGCAGCAGCAGCAGCTGCTACACTTGTTACGCTGACTACATATTTCCTTCTTGAGGTGCCCATGATATTGTCCCAACATCTTTTCTACCTGTGGACACAAGAGATATCAGATGCTGCAAAAAAAAATCACCAGTTTGAAAAAGGTCAGTCTTTATCAAGTATCTATACACTGTAAATGGCTCGATTGTAATCATGTATTGTCTTTCTGCTGACTGGATAGCTTGCAACAAAAGCTTTTCACTGTACCTCGGTACACGTTACAATAAACTAAACTAAACACTAAACTAAAGAGTCCTGACCTAAAATGTCATCTGTCTATTTCCCTGTATAGATGCTGCCTTAAGCTAAGTGTGCAAGAAGGAACCGCAGGTGCTGGATTAAACCAAAGATAGACACAAAACTTCTTGGAGGAATTGCACACCACTATAGAGGGGGCAGGAGTGGTCTTGTGCTGTGGACAGGAGGGTAGTTCTTCTGAGGAAGGGTCTCGACCTGAAACATCACCCATTCCTTCTCTCCAGAGATGCTGCCTGTCCCGCTGAGTTACTCCAGCATTTTGTGTCTATCTTCTGCCTCGGCTAAGGTTGCATTTAAGTTGAGTTTACCGAGCCGAGTTCCTGCAGCATTTTGTTTCTGGCTTCATCTTTCCAACCTGGCTTTGACAGCTGTCCCATGAGGTGGAGTGTCACGTACCATGAATAGACTGCAGGCATTTGAAACTAAGTCTATAACCAGGGTCTGCATTGTCAGTCTATGGGCTGCTCGGGAAGCCTTACTGACCATTTTGAAATATGTCCGATCATTCAGAGACATTTGGAAACAGTTGAAAAATATTGAAGTAATCAAATTTGTTTTTAAATACTTGGGGGGAGGGGAAAGTTTAATAGGAATCAGTTTTTTTACACAAAGGGTGGTGGGTGTATGGAACAAAGTGCCGGAGGAAGGAACTGCAGATGAAGGTAGACACAAAATACTGGAGTAACTCAGCGGGACATGCAGCATCGATGGAGTGAAGGAATGGGTGGTGTTTCGGGTTGAGGCCCTTCTTCAGACTGTCATTCAGGGGACAGGGAAACAAGAGGTATGTAATGGCACCTACCATGTTACTATTCCCAAGCCTCCCCATACCTTGCTCTAACCAAAGCTATCAAAAGGAGAAGCTAAACGTATGTTTATAAAGCAATGGTTCATTTGAGTTTTTATTGTCACACGTGCAAAGTGCTAACACACTGAAACTATTTTTCTTCCCGTTCAGTAGTGTATTGCCATATACCTGATTCTCGATTAGCAAGTGTACAGAAACAGTCGACGGAGCCTGCATGCAAGAGGCACCATGTTTAAAGTCTGGACTGAAAGTAGTGAATTTAGTGCCTAGTACAGAAACTTAAGGACAAGGGATATTTTGTTTCACTTAGAATACAATGGGTTGGAATAACTCTGAGTCAGGCAGCATCACTGGATCACAGTGATCGGGCGATGTTTTGGTCAGGGACCCTCTTCACTTATTCTGGGCTGATACTTTGCGGAGAATTTCCTCGTTGATTCAGGGGTCAGGGGTTATGGGGCGAAGGCAGGAGAATGGGGATAAGAGGAAAAGATAGACCAGCAATGATTGAACGGTGGTGTAGACTTGATGGGCTGAATGGCCTAATTCTGCTTCTATCGCTTATGAACTTTGACAATCCCCTCAGAAGGGGACTTGCTTCCACCCCGGAGACTGATGTGGCTTCTTGTAGGAATTGCATATCACTATAGAGTGGGCAGGAGTGCTCGTGCTGTGGGCAAGTGGGTAGTTTGTGAACATAGAAACATAGAAAATAGGTGCAGGAGGAGGCCATTTGGCCCTTCAACACAGTACCACCATCCATTGAGATTGTGGCTGATCATCCCCAATCAATAACCCTTGCCTGCCTTCTCCCCATATCCCTTGATTCCACTAGCCCCTAGAGCTCTATCTAACTCTCTCTTAAATCCATCCAGTGATTTGGCCTCCACTGCCCTCTGTGGCAGGGAATTCCACAAATTCACAACTCTCTGGGTGAAAAAGTTTTTTCTCACCTCAGTCTTAAATGGCTTCCGCTTTATTCTAAGATTGTGGCCCCTGGTTCTGTAGCATTACCTTCTGCTACTAATGCTAGGTTCCTGTGCAGTCTTGATGCATAAAGATTCTCAATACCATCCATAAACACTTTTTCTCCACATTGAGTAGTGATGATCCAAAGATTCCTAGAAGTCAGGGGGACTGTTATATATTTATATTTATATTTTTTTAAGGAGGTATCCTTGAATCTTTAACCTCTCTCTCACACATAGGCAATCTCTTCCCATGGTGGAGTTCAGAAAGGGGTGTATATTTTTTATGGGCTTGTGGAGGAACGATAGAATGGCAGAGTAGACTTGATGGGCCACATGGCCTAATTCTCCACCTAGAACTTATGAACTTATTTCTGGCAACAAGTTCTGCTGAACGGAACTAACCCAAGTGTAATTAGGATCTTGGTACTGGGATAATAGAAAGGACACTGATGCTAGCTAACAAAGCAGGGGCAACACAGTGGCTCATCAGTAGAGTTGCTGCCTAACAGCGCCAGAGACCCGGGTTCAATCCTGACAAGTGTTCAGCGTGATCGTTGGTCGGCGCGGACTCAGCGGGTTGAAGGGCCTGTATCTCTAAACTAAACAAGCTCATTAAGTTTTCCAGTGAATTTTGGAGGACTTTGTGGAAGAAGTGTTGGTACATCTCCAGTTCTTTGAGTTGCTTGTTGTGGTAGTCTAAGTTTCAAGGCATACAGGAAGTCGGGAATCATCCAGTTCATCGTTGGTTCTGCACTAGTTAGAGGCATTATCTTATAAAATGAGACATAAAACCAGGGCCCCACCTTCCCCCACAGATCCATGATATTGTTCCATGGAACTGTAGGATAGCTTCCATTGAAGATTTGGCCAGGCTTTTCCCCAACCATGCATTTGGGCAAATTAGACGTTGTGTACACTTTATTGCTTTTGATGCAAGTTATACATCGATGTAAATGGAATTAAAATAGAGAGATGGCTAATAGGCAATTGATCTGAAATTATTTAATGTTCAATATTTCTCAAAATAAAAAAAATTGGATATTACCTTAGTAGTCTGGCAGACCCTTTTATGACCATAGGGCTGGAGTAACTCAGCAGGTGAGGCAACATCTCTGGAGAAAAAGGATAGGTGACATTTCCGGTCGGGACCCGTCTTCATTGACCGGTATATTTCAAACAGTGGGTTAATTGGTTGTAAAGTATTTTAAAATATCCTAAAGTTTTCAAAATGTCTGTAGAAACAGTATGATTCACTTCACAGAGACATTTTCCCCCTTGAAGAGTAAGTGTTACGACAGTTACGAATGACTCAGAAAACACTAAACATTAATAATAATAAAATATGAATGATAAAACACCATTGATCAAACATGTGAACCAACAAAATATGTTGCATGACTCATTGACTTCGACACTTTGTATTCTAAAGTGAAACTTAAGATTTCTTGGGATGCAGAATATAATACACTACGATCATAAAATCAATGGATTTCTTATTTATTGTATTTAATTCAAAAATCATTACGGTCCTAGTGCAGCTGCCCTGCTAAATATATATTTTCACTCTTAAAACTAATTTTTCGTTTGATCTGGGCAAAGGAAAATTCCCAAACAATTTGTTTACATTATCAGTCCGTTTAATTTTGTGCAATTGTAATGGTTCTTGGTTACTTGGTCCTCCAAAATATTCCAACTGGAATTTAAACTGGAGGTGGTGAAGGGAGGGGTTAAGCCAGAGAGGGTTATTGGGAAGAAAATGTGCAGTATAAGAAAAGAAAATCAATCAATCATACTTTTAAAGCATTTAATAATTTGTTTGAATCAATTCAAACCATAATCTTTGTTATAATTTACAACTTCACACTGTGCTTCCGAAAGGACTAATGTGATGTTCAACACTATGACTTTAACGGAAAAAAAATTCTCAAGATTATTCCAGCAGCAGTCTGGCACTGGATGCTGCATACAACCTCTACTTCAATATTTATTCCTGTTCCGATATAAAGTGAAGCCAGTGATAGAAACCCAATATTCAGGGAAATTAAATAAATCTGGGTGGGTGCAGCGCGAGTATCCAGACAGAGATTACAAGAATTCCACCTGGTACTTAATTATAGTGAAATTGCGCTGCTTTTATAATCATAATAGAGACCTGTATGAAAATAATTTACATTGCATTAGCAGCAAGCAAAGCATTGTGTTAATGAGAATTTGTGACAAGGGAATTCAATTAGAAAAGTTGGCTATTCAGTGAAACATCAAGTGAGATTTTAAAATGATTAGCACATGCCAGTGTTTCTTGTTTCCCCATTTACCTTTTTTTCCCCAAAGTGAAACCATTATTGAACCTCCCGCAGATATTACAGCTGGGTAGATTCAATTAACAGGAATTGCCCAAGAACAAAAAAGGAGAAAAGGGACGGGTGTGCCGTTGCATCTCTTGATGTGTCTACAACGTGGTAGAGAGAGAGAGAGAGAGAGAGAAAGAGAGAGATTGAGAGTGGAGGGATGGAGGTTGGGGTGGAAATCAGAATGCACGGTTCTGTGCTCTCCCCCTTGCGCCATCCAAGTAAAATGCTATGTCATAATGTGATCGTATATGCCTCCAGGGGCTGCCACTGGACCTGCCAGGCTGCCAAACATATCCTCGAGAAGTGATGACTGAATTTTTACAATAATATTATGACGAGACTGGCTCTGGATTTAAAAAGGGCCCAACAATTTGGCAGCTCTTGATAGTCGACATTTCGGGGAGTGATCCCCTTTTATCCCCTCAAATAAAAAGGTGAAGAAAACGCATTTCCCTTTTATGGGTGCTAAACAGTGCTTTAAAAATCCACTCTGTCCAAAAGACATGAAGGAAATTCAGAATTAAAATAACGTGGAGAGGGGGGTGGTGAACGAAGAGGAAAAAATTATGTTGATTTAAAGCTACAATCCCCCACAGCACACTTGCCAATCATTCACACTAAATATGGACACGTTGCTTAAGAGGTTTCTGTCCAGGGCCTAAATTGGACCGATGGATGTCAAGAAATTTAAAAAGCATGTAGACTATTTTTGGGGTGGGTGGGTGGGTGCTGTGAGAAAAAAAATACCATCTGTAATCAAGTGCAAAAAAATCAGTACTTAAGTATTTAATGATAAATATTTCCACCTTGAACTAATTTCTGATTAATGAACCGTCCTAACCAACCTACACAAATAAATCCCCATCAGGTGTTGACAATTCCAATATAATCTTTGAATTGTATCTTGCAACAACTATTACGTGCATGTCTTCCTATTCATACATGGAATAAAAAAGCTGTTCATTTACCCTTGCAATAATAATAATAATAATAATATTATTATTAATTTTAATTGTTGGGGGAAAGGCACAGAAATGATATGCCATGCAGGTTCAAATTCAGAATGATTTTGGACTTCTACATGATTTCACTGATATATATATATAAAATATTGTTAATATTATATATATATATATATATATATATATATATATATATATATATATATATATATATATATATATATATATATATAATATTAACATTAAATAATGGTGCTTTCTGAGAATTAGTGGTACAGCGTGGAAACTGGCCCTTCAGCTCACCAAGTCCTCGCAGACTATCAATCACCCGCGCACTAGTTCTATATCATCCTACTTTTGCATCCTAGGGGCAATTGGCAGAGACCAATTAACCTACACGACTTTTTGGAGTGTGGAGAAAACCGGAGCACCCGGAGAAATCCCACAGGGAGAATGTACAAACTACATACAGACAGCACCCGTAGTCAGGATCGAACCCAGGTCCTTGGTGATGTAAGGCTGCAACTCTATAGCTGTGCCACTGTAATAATATTATTGGCAGTAGGTATATTTCGTACAGTTATAAACCATTGCTTATCTCGGTAGCAGGTACTTGTGGATTGATGAAAAGTTGTTTCAATTCATGGAATGACATTAAACTGTTATTAAAAACCTTATAGAAAGACCAGAAGATATCAAAGTTATCATTGTGATAAGCTATATCTAATCTCAGACATATTGGATATATGTTGCAACAAAAATGTTTTACTATTTACTGAAACCCATTAAAAAACTGTAGCACCATGGCCTCCATAAAAAAACATAACATCACAGCAGCTATGCTTTATGCAGGTTTGAAGGACCAAAAGATCAACTCCTGGTTCAATTGTCTGTCTTTACAATAAGGCTATCTTTGATTTCCCTCACATACTGAGAAAAGCTTCATGAGTCACGTATAAATTATTCTCTTGAACAATACATTTTAAACAATGAGGAAAACCAATTCTTGACCTTGGGTTGCAGTTTATACAAGCCCACAAGCCCTCGACATAATTGAAACCCTCCCCAAGATCTCAGTCTGAAGAAGGGTCTAGATCTGAAACGTCACCTATCCTTTTCTCCAAAGATGCTGCCTGACCCATTGAGTTACTCCAGCATTTTGTGTCTATCTTCGGGGTAAACCAGCATCTGCAGTCCAGTCCTACACCATTGAAACCACCAATAGCAATTATTGGAGGAAGGAGAGTGTCTGCGTTTCAGCTGCCGATTGTCACAAATCTTTAGAATCGAAAGACAAAATTTTGAATCAATTTCATGAGCAATTGCCTTATGTTCATAAGGTCATAAGTGATAGGAGCAGAATTAGGTCATTTGGCCCATCAAGTCTACTCTCAATCATGGCTGATCTATTTCTAACTCATAACCACATTCTCCTGCCTTTTCCTCATAACCCTGGCACCCGTACTAATCAAGAATCTATCTATCTCTGCCCTAAAAATATCCATTGACTTGGCCTCCACAGCCTTCTGTGGCCAAATAATTCCACAGATTCACCACCCACTGACCAAAGAAATTCCTCCTCATCTCCTTCCTAAAGGAACGTCCTCTAATTCTGAGGCTATGGCCTCTAGTCCTAGATTCCCCCACTAGTGGAAAAATCCTCTCCGCATCCACTCTATTCATGCCTTTCACTATTTGGTGAGTTTCAATTCAGTTATTTTGCTGTTTGTCTGTTCTTGTGCTCCGGATCTGTATTTGGAGTTGAGAGGAGAGTTCATTGAGGGTGGTAAATCACGAAAAGTGTCCACCATGGAGGGCTGTGGAGACTAGATTGTTGAAAGTATTTATAGAGCAGGCAGATAATTTTCTGAGCGTTTCTGGGAACTAGGAACCATGCGGAGCTGACACAGGAGAGGCGGACAAGCTTGGGGCGGATCAGTCATGGTCATATTAGGCAAGCTTGGTCTGCAACTTGGTCTGATGTTGTTAATAGAGGCTCTGGCAGATTGTTGGAAGGGTGAGATGGCACGTAAATGACTGAAAGGAAGAGAGCAACGAAAACTTGCATCAATGCATAAAACATGAGATGGGAGGAGCGAACAGTGGAACACAATGCAAAAAAAAGTACAACTTCATGAAGATAGACACAAAAATGTTGGAGTAATTCAGCGGGTCAGGCAACATCTCTGGAGAAAAGGAGTAGTCGCAGACTACTTTCAGACTGAAAGAAAAAGGGTTCTGGCTTGAAACTTGAATGAATGAATGAGTTTATTGCCCAAGTATTCACATACAAGGAACTTGCCTTGGTGCTCCACCCGCAAGTGACAACATGACATACAGTGACAGTTAGGAATGACACATAAAACATTAATAATAAAACATTATTGATTAAACATGTGAATTAAATAACATACCAGAGCAAAAGGAGGCTACAGATTCTTGGTAATTGAGTAGAGCTACTACTCGTGGAAAAAAAACAGTTTTTATGTCTGGCTGTGGCAGCTTTGACAGTCCGGAGTCACCTTCCAGAGGGAAGTGGTTCAAAGTGTTTGTCACCTTTTCTCCAGATTTGCAGCCTGGCCCACTGAATTACTCCAGCATTTTGTGTCTATCTTTGGCATAAACCAGCATCTGCAGGTCTTTCCTACCCAGAAGGTACAACTTTGATGCCATCAAAGTTAGTCAAAATTTAAACACCTTTGCCGGATCTAATGTTGAAAGACATTTTGACACCTTAATGGTCAGGGAGATACCAGAAACTACCCATCCACAATTTGGATCAGTAAAGGGGTCAACTAGAATATAGCCCTAAAAAAATAATTTGCCATTTTCTCCCTGCATTTCATAAGGTTATAAGAGATAGGAACAGAATTAGGCCATTCAGCTCATCAAGTCTACTCCACCATTTAATCATGGCTGATCTATTTCTTCCTCCTATCCCCATTCTTCTGCCTTCTCCCCATATCCCCTGACACTCGTACTAATCAAGAATCTATCTATCTTTGCCTTAAAAATGTCAATTGACTTGGCCTCCACAGCCTTCTGTGGCAAAGAATTTCACAGATTCACCGCCGTCTGACTAAAGAAAGCCGTCCTCATCTCCTTCCTAAGGGACCATCCTTTAATTCTGAAGCTACGACCTCTGGTCCTAGACTCTACCACTAGTGGAAACATCCTCTCCACATCCACTCTAACCAATCCACATTTCTAGCATGCTATTCATTCAGTTTTCACCATCATTCAACCAAGACTAATTTCCTTCCGCTCTCACTTCCTTGAACACGCTTCTTAAATCTCATCACGTTTCGACCCACCTACCCTAATAACCCACCTCCTGGCCCGCTATCAATTATTCTTCGATAATTGCTCCTGTAAGAGACCTCCCAGAACATTGCATAGCCTTGGTTGCGAGATAAATTTCAAGTTGCCCTCGTGGAGTTTTGATAATTCCAATCAGCACGCTGCCTCGCGTAATTAACATCAATAACTTACATTGACCTTTATGAATCCGATCATCCCAAAAGACCTTACTCCACTTGCAACGTCTGGCGATTCTTACCTGCGCTAGCTCTCACTGCAACAAGATAGAGACGCGCAGCTGAGACTGGAGCGGGGCAGCAGAGATAGTGAGCAAGAACACGGAAGGCAACTCACACCTCGGCAACTCTTAAACCGGTCAAATATCTACCAACTGTGGAAAGAAGGAAAACTAAAAAAAAACTCCTCCTGCACTTAAAATAAAAGTGGACTCCAAGCACCTCTCCGTGAACCAGCAATGTCACTTCTGATTTAAGCAAGACCAACCTACACCAACTGATAGTAGTTTCAGCATAATACTATTACAATGAAAGTGGCTTGTTTACTTAATGAGCACAATGTCACAACATATTCCTATCCTGATGTCTGAATTCGGTGGCAGGTGTTAGAGGCAGTTTTGCGGAAATAAGGTTGTGGAATTAACTATTTAAATTTACATAATATCCCCCGACAAACAATAACCCCTTTGAAAGATGCAGTTTTATTTAGAGCATTTTTAAATGCCTATTTTGCTCTCGCCCCATACGCCCCGAGCTAGTTTTTTTTTTTGGGGGGGGGGAGGGGAGTTTGCTCCTCTATTTTCCTGTTGATGTAGTTGGACACCGAAAAGAAATCCCACGGAGCAAGATTCAAAGAAGCTCAGACCGAATGCTGTTCAACTTTATCTGCGGCCCAAACAGATGAGCGCACTGTGTGTCGGCAGGGACTGCAGATGCTGGTTTAAACCTAAGATGGGCACACAAAAAAAGAGAGGGGGAGATTTAATCCCACCGCGATGAGTTACTCAATTAAATCCATCCACATCTGCAATCAGTTATAGGTGTCCCACGTCGAGTCGATTCGTGCCACCCCCACTTCAAAAAAATAATGATCATGCAAGTTGGGATCTGCGGGAGGGACTTCTGTAAACAGGTTTCAAAGCAAGTCAGGGCCAGTGGAACTTTGCTTCCTGGCAACCAGCGGTTCGAGGCCGCACTTTGGACTCGGCGCAGAGAGGAAGACCCGCTGGTCCCAAACGACGCTGAAGAGGAAATCTTATCTCAATTATGTCACATTCTCCACTCATTCACTCCCGGCGAGGGGAGAGAAATACAAACCCTCTCTCTCTTTTATTTCATTTATGTATCACTTTCTTTCGTTTCTTCCTCTCTTTCTTTCCCACTTTCTCTCTCTCTCTCTCTTTCTCCCTCCACTCTCTTCGTATTTCTCTCTTTCTCTCTCTCTCTCTCTCGCTCAATCTTTCACTCTCTCTATTTCTCTCTTTTTCTCTCTCTGTCTTTCTTCCCCCTTTTTTCCTCTTTCACTCTTTCTCTCTCACTTTCTTTTGTTTCTCTTTCTCCCTCCCTCTCTCTCTCTCTCCCCTCCCCGTGCGTGCGTGCGTGTGCAAATCTCACGACGACGTTTATCTTCCCTGTTAGTAAAGGACGCGGTTTACCAGAGCAGCGAGGCACCAGCAGAGAGGGGAAGGGGGGAGAGGGGAAGGGGAAGGGGAGAGGGGAAGGGGAGAGAGGGAGAGAACGAGGTCGGAAGGACGGGGGGTGGGGAAGAGAAAAAGTAAATCGGAACACGTAAAGATAGCTGGAAACTAGGTTGCTACCAAAACCCCTGATTACAAGAATGGCCGGTAATTAAAAATAATTGGGAAGCATTTATGCCACTAAATCTTCTAAGTGTGCCAGTTATGATATAATGATTCTCATTAGGTATGCTGAAAGCTGTGAGCTCTGTATGACAGCGGCAATTAAGTGGATCATAGGAAAGCATTATAAATATCCATGCTAAGACGCGCTTTCAGTTAATGGCCACTTCATTAGCTAATTGATTTCTTATTAGTTACAGGCAAAGTCTGGTTAGGGCTCCGCCGCAGCTAATTAACATCGTATAAACACTTAATAGTCCGATGCTCATTTGTGTGCATGTATATTTGTGTGTGTCTACTTGTGCATATGTGTATAAAGCAAAACGACTTAGTATTTAAATGCCACTGGTACTGTGGGGAGTTGCCAAAGTTTTTGATAATATTACAGAAATTGTATGTTGCATCTCTTTCCCTTAAAAAGGCCTAATTCGAAAAATATATATTATTCCGGTGGATAGCGTGGGGATAATATCACAGGACACACACACACTCACACGCACATTCATTCATTCATTCGCTCACACACACACACACACTCATCCCCTCACACACACACTTTCTCACACATGCTCGCACACGCATATTAATTTAATCACACGCACACGTGTACACTCGCTCACACACTCACGAGCGCACACACACACGAACACGCACATTCATTCATTCACTCGCTCATTTTCATTCACCCTCTCTCACACACACACTCTCTCTCGCTCACACACACTCGCACACGCATATTCATTAATTCTCACACACACACGTACTCTCTCTCTCTCTCTCTCTCTCTCTCTCTCTCTCTCTCTCTCTCTCTCTCTCTCTCTCTCTCTCTCATGCACACGCCTCCTCTCTTCCCACCACCCCACACACTCAACCAAAATACGACTGAAAACATAATTCGACTGAGAACTTCATTAAAGATCCCACACATAATAATTTGGACCTCTTCATTAAAACAATATGTGCAGTCTTTAATGAGTGGCAACAAGCCCAGGCAAACTCGTATTAATAAATCAGTGTGAAATATCATGCCAACGCTTAACTGAAGTTGGGAATTCCGTATTTGCAGTTTGATATTAACCTGCTCCTTCTGCATATTTCAGCATTCAGTTCCCTTTTTGTAATTGCTGGCATTGATTTTTTTTTTAATTTGCAATTGACATAAGACAATGTGTTACGTTGAATTAATAAAAAAAAGGCGAGCGCTGTATCATCCAAGCGACCTGCCACGCCACAAGACACAATTTTCAACTTTTCGATGTGGCTATTAATCTCATTAAAAAAAAAAAGATTATGAATGCTTTCCAAAAGGGGGACAAAATATGTAAAGGCCGTGCATTCAAAGAGGCACGCCTGTTACAATAAAGGGTGAAGCTTGCCTGCCTGGATATTTAATAAGCACACCTTTGCTTTTAAGATACTTACATCCCAATTACATCCCTGGGAGCAGGCCGTGTCCATAAACTGATCTTGGACTTGACTTTTCAAACCCCCCCTCCCGTAACACCATCACCTTAACCCCGCTATTTCTAACACTCGTTAATTTAATCGAACGGCGAATCGTTAAATTTCGTCTGCGAATCATTCACTCCCATCCTATCTAAAATAAAAATCTCACTCAGTGATCGCCCCAACACTAATCGTTCTGGCTACCTTTTCAGTGCGCCGTTGTTGCTCTAATCGCTATCTTCAAAACATTTAAGGCTACATAGACAAACATCAGTGTCGAAGAACGTGTTGGCGCCCTTTTTGTTGTTATTTGTATCCCTTTATTTGAACAGGCAAGCGTAAAAAAGAAAATGGCAAATAAGTTTGCAGGTAAAAATAGACAGTATCCTTGGCCTTTCTACTTATTTGATTCTAAATGGCCCTTGGTACATATTTAGCAAGTTCATGTCAAAGCTGCTTATTTATTTATTTTGTGCTGTGTGCCTGTTTTGTTCCCTGTTTCAACTGGTCTCAGTTGAGACAAGTGATGAGGTCTAATCCCCCAGGACACCGGGACATGAGTGATTGTATGGTAGGTAGTGTGGCAATGGGAGGGTTGCCTTTTCGATCTGTGCATCATAATTATTTAAAATCAAATGCATTTCAAAATACAAGGCGGCGTGCTTGGCAAATGAGGGATTGTGAAGGGATCCTCGTTATCCGAGAAAGCATTAATTCTTTTAAGCACCGCAGTGAATATAAACACGTTTTCACGTAAATTAAATCAAAGCGTACCGTGAAATCGTCAGACTGTTTGCATGAAAAAATCTGTTCATGAATTAGATATATATATTTATATAATTACTATATATATAATTATTATATAATATATATACATAATATAATATATATATAATAACACATTATTATATGCAAATAATATATGCGTATAGAAAGCATATATGCATATAAAGCATACACATATATCTATAATGTGTGTATTCTTTATATATATTATTTATATATTTTATACGTGTATATGTGCTCTAGTATATACACACACACACATACTTTATATATATATATATATCTATATATATATATTCACATATTTTATATATACACATATACCCTATATATGTGTGTGTGTTTATATATATGTATTTATATATATTTCTAGTTAAAAATCAATCACCTCCACGCGAAGGAGCTTTTGAGAACTTGTTTAGCCATAAAGGATCATAAAATATCATTGGTGCTTGAAAATCGATTCAGAACAACGCCGAGGGGAATTCTTACATGAAAGGAGTGTTTTTATGAACGGATTTCCCCAGCCTAATAAATACTGGACAGTCTCAAAGAAAATAAAAATCGCACTAAATTTTAACTCCATTAAATAAATATTTAGGCATCAAAGAGGGAATATAAATTTTGGGACGTTGTGGATATAAAGATATCAATATATCCTTAAAACCCCTGGTGAGTTAATGGAATAAGTTTGGATATCTGTTTAATGCAGTTGAAAAATGAATTCGCTGTTAATAGTGATCCATTAGCCCTGGTCCCTGCTTATTTTAGACCTGCGCCGCTGCAAAGGGAAAATCTAAACACATTCACTACTGATGCTAAGGATAAAATAGAACCGAGAGTCTAGGAAGGCATTTTAACATCAAGTAAACTAACATTTAGTGGGAGATTACATAGATTTGTTAACCCTGCAGACTCAAACGGTGGCGCATCGTTGGGTTTTTTTTATGACTGTCAAACAATCATTTTATCCCGACGTTTAAATGGAAGGCTATCAATATTCATTAGCGTGTAGGACGAAGGGAACATAATCATCTTAACCGTCACAACAAACTAATGGTCGGAGGTGATTCTTCTGTCTGTGGCAGGGTCACCCTTCGCTTCTCAGTCAGCGAGACGTTAAAACGCTAATTGACAGATTAATCTCTGGTGAACTGTATAATACGACTTGTGAAATTAGAGCGGGGCCTTTTATTTACTAGATGTGCGCGTCTTCCGGTACATCATCGTTACATGATTGCACTGGCCCTTGGAGGACAATAAACCGTGATTAATATTTCACTGAGAATTTAAGACATATCCCCGTCTTTCCCCTCTGTCCTTGAAGAGATCAGCGTCCTCTTTAAAAAAAAAACCCACACAGTTTAATCTCTCCGTCTAATTGAGCCATCACTGAGAGAGTATTCTCTTATATATAAAAAAAAACCAACCCATGTATTGGACTTGAGCGATGGCCTGTTCGAAGGGTTCGTGAGACTTTGCAGTGAAACCGAGCCCCGGGTTTCCATTTGAACTCTGTATCTTCCTGCGTCGCTTACCCCTGGGGGTGTTGTTAGATTGGAAAGCACATGTGTAATCCATGCCAATGGTTCAACATAAGTAATTTTAAAAGATTTATTAGGACGGCTTTGAAGTCCGGCGATTATTTAAGTGCATCTCAATCAGGCATTTGCCGTGGACGTTGTAAGAGTTAATTAAAATTCCACAGCGTTTCGTAATGTTGTCCAATTTGTCGAACTATGCGATCGATGCAAGTATTTAAAGATTTTCTTTGGCTGTGTGTGTAGTGTGTGCGTGCAAAAGTAACCCGGAAAATAAAGGCCAGTGTTTATTTATTTTATGAATCTAACGTTTGCAAGTTTACAAAAGTTTTCCCTTTATACCCGCGAATTTATACCGTGGCTGGTAACACAAGTCTTTGGAAGGCGATTTAAACCGCGATATTAGTAACACGGGCGTGTGTTTATATGCACTTGTTTTAAATTCATCGCGGTTTATTTTCATTTCCATACCGTGTCCCAACGCACCGTCTGAGCAAACTATGACAAGGGAAAGATCTTCGGTTTAAACTACCATCCACAGTTCCTCCCCACATGTCTATGACAAGGCAAACTGTGCCACACTTCATTGGTAAGGGATTTTACCCTTACAGTAAGCCTTCACAGTAAGTCGGCGGTGACCTGGCTAAAAAAAAGAAAAATGCAACGTTAGGCACAGGGCGCCCAACTTTAATATCGCCCTAGGTACTGTTAACCCAACGCGGTGGTTAAAAGGGAAAGAGAAATAGGAAAGACTTTGGAATATGGAATTAAGAAAACTGCGGTGTGTACGGAGGGAGGAAGGCTGAACACCTTGAAGTGGCCTCGCAGGAGACCTCATGCGGGCAAACTGGGTTGCAAGCATGCTGTTAAAAATGTACCTCGCCCCTCTTGAACAAACAATAACAGACCACTTATTGAACGGAGGCATACGAGAGACCGCAGATGCTGGAACCTTGCGGCGGGAGAGAAAGGCACAAAGTACTGGAGGAACTCAGCGTGTCAGGCAGCATCTGTGGAGGGAAATGAACCGGCGGCGTTTCGAACTGGAGAAAGGTCCAGAGCGGAAAAGTCAAGTGCTCATTTCCCTCCACAGATGCTGCCCACCCCACCGAGTTCCTCCGGTACTGTCTTCCCCTGCTTGTGGGAATGCCTGTATGAACGCTTTGATCGACTGGGTTCTTCGGAAAGGCACAACCACGGTCGCTTGAAGACTACAGCTTCCTATATACATAGAAAGAGAAATAGAGAGAGTATATACAGGATATCTATTGTGTTCCATCTATTGTATCTTATTCTTTATGGGTATATATGTATATAATATATATGTATACACACACACACACACATATATATATACATATATGGGTATATATATATCTTATTCTTTATGGGTATATATGTATATAATATATATGTGTGTGTATATACACACACACACACACACACACACACATATATATATATATACATATATATTATATACGTATATACCCATAAAGAATAAGATATATATATATATATATATATATATATATACCCATAAAGAGTAAGACACAATCGATGGGACAGGCTGGAAAAACCTCCAATCCTTATCAACTGAAAGTAAACATTGCAAAGTTGAAGGCGGCAATTTTAAATACTGCCGGAGCGGTTGTAAGAATTTGGGGATGAAACGCGCTCGCGTTAATTTGAAGAAGTTCTCGCTATTCGTTAGATGGGAAGAGGGGAGGGTAGATCGTGTGTGTGTGTGTGTGTGTGTGTGTGTGTGTGTGTGTGTGTGTGCGCGCAGCGATTCATTTTTAAACCATTCTATCGCCAACAAAGTTCAAAACGTCCCTACAAACAAGGGAGTTTATCCGTGCAGGATAAATGTGGGACTGGGCGAGGAGATGCTTTGTTACATTTCTTTAATAGAACCCACACACCCACACCCACACCCACCCACACACACTCACACACTCACACTCACCTGTTCTGGGTCTGGGACATTTGCTCTTTCCGCTAACCCATGTGAAAGGTGTAGCCGCGAAGTATGAAGTTCTGAAGTATGTGTACCACGCCCTCTCTTGTGAGCGACAATTTCGCTTCTCGAATTGCATTCTTAAAAAAAAACGAGGTCTAAATGTGCGCTCTTTGCACCGACCGTAGTTTCTTTCAATCGGTTGATTTACGTACCCCCATCCTCCAGAGGGTTAATGTGTACAGTGCAAGTTATGGGGGGAAAATGATTATGTTTTTAACCCCCAACGTGTGTGTATTTGTAGGCAACGTTTGCACTTTTTTTAGGACGTTTCAATTCCGGACGCAATGTAGCGGAATTTTATTATATTTTTGAAAAAAAAAACCATTCAGCTGGTGAAAATGCACGATAACACGAGAAGAACTTATGTTCTGTTCTTTATAAAACATTGAATCTCAGTGGACCCTCCCCCCCCCCCCCCATATCAGAGCACTGCCAATAATGGTTAAAATCTGCCTGCTTCTGACCTGATTGGCGATATGAGAGAATGGAGAACTGTTAAATGCCCGCGCCGAAGTACTTCCAAATTAAATAAAATAAATTAGAAGGGTTTTAAGGGCAATCTTCGCTTTTTAATAGAATTTATTGATTGTGTAGGCTCCAAACTCCAATATGTTTTCTTGCAATTTCAGGTCAATTTCCTCTTGCGGTGTGAGGTGTGCTATAGGATACAAATCGAGTCGCTTTGTGGGCGTTCTCGCTGCACGGCCTCTGAACGATATGGCCCGACAAGACAGCAAATCTTTCTGGGGTGGATATGGAACGTGGTGTTAATGTACCATGTTGCGTTGAAAAGAGAATAATCTCCTCAGTCAACCCCTCTCCAATTTTTGATCATTTCACCAGCTTGGTTTCCCGGGCGCATTTGCCTTGTTCACATTTCAATGTTTGGAGATGAGCGCCGTTTCTCTAACAGCGACGAAGAGCGAACTCCATGAGGATTATTTGTTCATTTGCGGGCATATTGAATTAAGGACTCCATTGCATGTCACTTGTAGAAAGAAATCTATATCGGAGGTGACATATAGATGAAACAATACAATAAATGTCAAGATCAGTCATTGTGAAAGATAGCAATGAAACATTCTCTCCACATGTATAAATAATAGTGAAATTTCATGCTGCACCATTACGGTAGAAGATAAGCACGGCTTTTATTGTTTTAAGTAACTATTTCAAGGCAGACAACGTTTTATTTTGTCGGGGCAATTACCCATTTTCTGCCTTACACCCCCAAGTCTACACAATGCACCGAGACATTAAATAAGTTCTTGTTAGTGATGGGAGTTTAATTTTTATGCGACGTTGCTCACCTTAAAACGTGGATCACGAAACATTTCCCTAACCCTAATCTTCAAAAGTTACCTTTCCATCTGTGAAACGCTATGACTCCCAAATTGTTTAACCAGAGTTCAAGTTCCAATGTGCAAACGTTTAAAGAATTAAAATTATATTATTATGCTTTGCTCGTACAATCTGACTTAGCAAATCAAATATAAGGAGGTGAAATTTGCAATGGAAGTATCAGGTCTTTTGTATTTAGGCACGATAACACACGCGATATATTATTGTACACACACACGCACACACACACACACACACACACACACACACACACACACACACACACATGTAAACACACAGACGTGATTTATTTTCATTTAATGGTATAAGTGAGATTATTTCGTGTGCACTGTAATTATTGAACTACTGAATACATTGGTTGGTCAAATGAATGCAAGTATTTTAAAAACTTTTTTTTTTTCCAGGCTATTAACATTCGCGTAATTGTTCCCACCAGCTGTAATTGTGATGTTGTGAAGGAAGCCTTGCTCACACCGACTCAACTCGGCACTCTCGGTGATTTCCTATGTAAATAGTTGCCATACGTCTGGGGTGTTTATCCAAGTAATAGGAGCGCAATAATAGGGTTGTAATTAAATTAAAAGAATCCTATTTGGTTCCTGGAATATTGGAAGAGGGGAGGGAGGGGAGCGAAGGAGGGGGGTGGGTGGGGGGGGGGGGCGGGGGGAGAGAAAGGGGAGGTGGTGGCGGTGAACTACACAGGTTCCATCATCCACGCGTCTGAGACGTTCTCGGTTGAATAATTGCTAAGGAGATGGAGGGAGAGAGAGGGAGAGAGGGAGAGAGAGAGAGAGAGAGAGAGAGAGAGAGGGGAGGGGGGAATGGGCTTTGATCGCCAAGTATAAATACTCTGATCTGAAATAGTAACACATAACACCAGGGCCGGTCTCCGTTTGCAACACCCCTTCCAACCTCAATCTAACAAGGTGCTCAGTGAAATAACAGGTCATCATTATAGACCCATCGAGGTGGTGGTGTTGGAGGGGGGGTGGTGGGTGGGGGGGGTGGGGGTAGGAGGAGGATACTTTGCGTCTGGCTCGGAGCCTGGTCGTGGGGAGAAGCGAGCGAGCGAGCTAGCCATGGAAGAGCTGACCGCTTTCGTCTCCAAATCCTTCGAACAGAAAAACAAAGATAAGAAAGAGGCGATCACGTATCGGGAAGTTTGGAGAGCGGGTTAGCCCGATCGAGGGAGCTGAGCGGCTCGGATTCCAGCTGCCAGGACATCACGGACAGCAGTCAGTGCCCGACACACATTTACAAGGATATAGAGAGCGAGAACGAAAAGGTGAAAGAATTGAATTCGGCGAGAACTTCTGAAGGTAAGCAAGCGGCTTTGGGTGTGTGTGTGTGTGTGGGTGTGTGTGTGTGTGTGTTGTGAGAGAGTGTCAGCGTGCGAATATGCGGGTCTCTATCTCTGTGTGTATGCGTCTGTGTGTGTGTGTGAGAGAGAGAGAGAGCGTGTGAGTGTCTGCGTGTGTGTGTATGTGTGTGTGTGTGCGGGTCTGTGCCTGTGCGTGTCTATCTGCTGTATACAGATTTAAGTTACAGTCTTGACACAGGGAAACACTACTCCGGCCTATGACTAGGCTTTATCGACAGATATCACAAAATTGATGCTGTACCATTATGGCCGCGACACAAAAAAAGTTCGCTACAATTCTTTCGAAAAGGGGGCAGAAATGATCGCGAATGGAGGGGGGGGGGGGGGGGGAGTGCGAATAAATATATTTGGACGTAGCATTGGAATGGCGTAGATTACGCCTGTTCTCCCCCCCCCCCCCCCCCCCCCCCCCCACCCCCACCGCCCTCTCCTTCCCATCGAATCGTCTGAGGGGCATTTACAGTTCAAAAGTGCACGAATTGAGCGGACGACTAAACGCATCAGATACTGTTGCTGCCTAGGTATTTTTGCACGGTGCGTGGTTTAAAACAAAATCGTGGCAGGGTGTAAAATTGCCGAAACGTATCTCTCCCGGTCAGCGGTGGGCGATTGAACAGCCTTACCTCAGAAAATTGTTCTGTAGTAGTCACCAAACAAGCGACCGCAGTTTCATTGACTATCAACTGAATGGACCTAGTAAAAAAAAAACAATCGTTTCACATAGTTTCAATTGAGAAGGTAACCAAATGCAGTAAATTGTAATTTAAAAAAAAATCATGGCAAAAGCGATGATTAAGGACTAGGGCGAGAGAGAGGGAGAGAGGGAGAGAGTGAGGGAGGGAGAGGGAGAGAGAGATTTTATTCTTCAAATTACAATACATTTTGCATTGTAAAATTCATAAATCTAAATTGCACACACAGCTTAATTGCATGCTGAAATTGCATGGATATTTACTACAAAGATTGTTCGCTGTCGTGAGCTGATTGGATTCAATGACTTCATGTGCCGCCTACACACACACACACACATATATATATATAAAACGGCGCTGCAATGCCTAATATGAAATAAATATATATTTTAGCTT
The DNA here is from genome assembly GCA_963514005.1 of Raja brachyura. Next base: position 11,082,110 of record OY740786.1, on the reverse strand, counting down.
GATAAAGTCTGGCGACTATATTTAACGTCGTCAACTGCAGTACAAAATGCATAGGAATTAAACAAACCTTTTATATATAGAACGCCGATTGTGCGGTACAGATTGAGGCCTTTGGTGCTAAATGGAGCATTTATGTTGTGCTTTCTTCAACGCCGCATTCATTATGTCCAATATATATTAATGTTTCAGTTTTATTCAATTGAAGGCAATAACACATTGTTCAAGCGCTGTTTATTGCCCCTTCGTATTTGTGCCGGATTCACACAGTGACTTGAAAGAAATCATAACATTGCCCTCTTCTAATGCGATTATCCCAGATGATCGAATGACAGCAGTCTCGGGGAGATTTTAAACAAGAGAAGCGATCTCCATTGGTGTAAAGAGGGTAGTTTATTATGATCCGTACACTTCACGGGGGGAGACTTGGCGAAGATTCATTTGTAATAAGTCGAGGATTTCGTTCTCCTGTAACGTTGTTATGGAAAACCCGGGGGTTAAACAAATCTCGAGACTTGGCGTGGCAGGATATTAAATGATCAAAGCGCTTCTTGTGACATGGATTTTACTCTCATGATTCCCACCTTCAAGCTGAAGTTTAAAAAATAAATCCATCTCGGTTTTGGGCGTTAAAAAAAAACCCCAACCTAATTCTATTAAATCTATCTTGCTTCCCCCCTCATTTCACTGTGACTTGTCACATGTGACAATAAAGTATTTAATTCAATTCAATTCATTCTTTTATTTAAAACATTTAAGACATCCTCGCGCCAACAAATAAAGAGGAACGGTTTTAAATTCGTTTTCTATATTATAATTTGCTGACACTTGATAAGGTGCCTGTATATACCGTTCAACAAATGCGAACCCTGTTCCTATCAGAGTCTAGATCTGACACCGAGCGTCAAGATGTTGTGTTAACACGTGCATTCATCTCGACCCAGGACAAATAACCAGAACTGTGCTCCAATAACCCAGGATTTATAGTTCAGACAGCACGGAGGGACACAGATGATTTATTAAATCAATTTCTTAAACTTTTATTTCCGAACTCATTTTTTAAAAAAATAGAAGTATTTCGAGGTGCAGGGCTTCTAAGATCAGAAATGAAACAACAGGCTCGGAATTAAATTTTGGCGTTGCCTTTCTCGTGATAAAGCAACCCCATAAACATCTCCCCCTAAGCTTTGCAGGTTTGCATATAATGAATTTATCTTAAATTCGGAAAGAATACCTTCAGACAGCAACTAACGTTTGCTGAATCGTTGGAGAACATATAGCCACTATTCTCTCAAATAGTCTAGCGACAGCAGGGACTTATTTGTCCTAACCTTTCCACCGAGGTAACGGGCGGGCAAGGCTTTCAGTTGGTCGGAACGAGCCAACATAAGTCGCCCAGTGCAACGACTCATTAGCGTTCAATAATCCAGATGAGGAAACCAGTGAAAAAGATACCAAAAAAAAAAAGTTTCTAATGTGCACAGATGGCCGGCCGGTGCATCCATTAATAATGGGGATATATTTCAGGACGGGTCTGGGCGAGATTTCAAGGCGTGCTTTCAGTATGTAATGCGGACGGGTTATAAAATAAACAGGGAGAGTTGGAAATGCTGCTTTCTCCGATTATTATGATTCAGTCGCCTGACAGTATTTGGCAGTTGGAAGTGTTCGTGTTATGGCACAGACTGAAATACAAATGCCGTTTGGCACCCGCGGTGATCAAAGATTGTGTTGTGCTGGTAATGACAGCAGAGAGGGGAAGAAACACTGCAAAACCCGCACGCGTGTTTATGCTCCTTAATTGGAACATGTAGTTTGCTTGTCTATGCGCCGCTTTGTTCTTGCAGGAATAAAATGTCAGCGAGACATTTTAAAGGTGAGATCTTTTCCCTCCCCATCCGCCCTGCTCACCCTGAAAGACAACGAGATCATATCATTTATTTTTTTTAAAAAGAGGCCGTGTCCCTTTTACAGGCCCAAGTCGCGCGTCTCAGATCTGGAGAACACAAGAGCACAACAATTATCAGGCAGGATGCCCAGATTCGGGCAAGGCCAGGCTGCAGCGGATAGAAAAGTTAACACCATGCTCAAGCCCAACGCTTTTCCCCTCGTCATGTTGTTTAACTTGGTGTTTGTCAAAAAGCCAACAGTTGTCCCGATGGTAGTCTGCACCTTAAAATGAGTGTGAAATATAATTTGAAGTTGACCATAAAATATATTGTGATGGCCAATTGTTATCCCCTCCCCACCCTGACTGTATCAGCTCTTCCGATTTGTTAGAACAATCCAATTTATTCAGATTGTGGTTATTATAGTTATATAGTTATAGTTATAGTTATAGACTATAATACTGAAGTTCATAGTGTCGAGTTGGTTTTCGCTTGTGTGTGTGAGGTAGAGATAGGGGTGGGGGAGAGAGAGAGAGAGAGAGAGAGAGAGAGAGAGAGAGAGGCGAGAGAGCGAGAGAGCGAGAGGGGGGAGAGAGAGAGAGAGAGAGAGAGCGAGAGAGCGAGAGGGGGGGAGAGAGAGAGAGAGAGAGAGAGAGAGAGAGAGAGAGAGAGCGAGAGAGCGAGAGGGGGGAGAGAGAGAGAGAGGGGCGTGGAGGGAGAGAGGGGAAAGAGGGAGAGAGTGGAAAGAGGGAGATGAAAGAGGAGGGAAGGATGGGAGAGAAAGCGAGAGGGAGAGAGAGACAGAAATCGAGTGAGAGAGAGAGAGAGAGAGAGAGAGAGAGAGAGGGAGAGAGTGAGAGAGAGAGAGAGAGAGAGAGAGATTAGGAGAGAGAGAGAGAGAGAGAGAGAGAGAGAGAGAGAGAGAGAGAGAGAGAGAGAGATTGGGGACGGAATCCCCATTCTTCTCCCACCTTCTGTATTAATGGATCACCAAACAAAATCGTCTCTTTCAGGTATTTATGAATGTAAAGAGAAGAGGGAGGATGTGAAATCGGAGGACGAGGACGGGCAGACAAAGTTGAAGCAGAGACGGAGCCGGACCAACTTCACACTGGAGCAGTTGAATGAACTGGAGAGGCTCTTCGATGAGACTCACTACCCGGACGCCTTCATGAGGGAAGAGTTG